>JASGXE010007095.1:0-44006 GCA_030068105.1 Sinentomon sp. SZTP_YWyxl
TAGGGTGTGACAGGTTCATGATGAACCCTAGAATAGTGTTCAAATATTCACGACCGGCATATCCCAACACCGACGATGCATTAGCAAAAAACCTAATTTGGAGAAAATATGCTTTTGAAATGTATTATGCAAGAGAAACCTGACGTGTATCTCATTTTCCGGCTCCCGGTTCCCGGCCCCCGACACCGACGGCTCAAAGCACAGAGCCATATATCACGAGATTCATCAAAAGCCAAATAAGACAAGGAAGCTACTTCTACATGTTGTATATATGTTTCAATCTCTTCTCAGTAAAGGACAAGGCATGTGGTGGTATAGATAGAGGGGTCGGTCTTCACTATTTTCTGGAAGTCCGGGTTTTTCCATGATGAGAGATTCACAACCAAGAGAATTTTGTTTGTTTGATTGAACCAGGCTTACAAGTGTAAGAGGCTTAAGTCATATTTCGTATATGGGTAACAAAAATGTGGACAGTGATACTTAACCGTGGAAGTCCAAACCATAAAATTTCCCGCTATATGTATAAATAAAATAATACTCTGAATCTGTCCTTCAAATCCTGTTTTCAATTCAAAAACTGTTTTGGAACATTTGAAGCAGCCATTCGTGGGACTTGAAGCCAAAACAGTTTAGAATTTTCTATCAGTCTATTTGAGCCAGATCCCAATTTGATGTCCAAACCATCTTGGTTATTCCGGAAAGTGACAAATTTTCGGAATCCAATTCCTCTCCACTTAATGGCAAATATTCGTAGTTAAAAAACTCTTCTTAAAACTCTTGAAATTCTGTATTTTGGAAAATTTCTATTTTTGCTGGTCTTGAGGGGGGACTCCGGGCAAAATCTAGCAGATTTTGGTCAAAATTCACTTTTTTGATTCCAATGAAGAAAACTCTGTGGAAAAAGATGCAAAAAACCAAATTCAATTATCTCGAATGGTTTTTTTGTAGCGTCGGTTTTTGCGATCGCATGTCTGATACTTTTTTGGCCATTTGTCGCCACCGCATGATAATTTCCCGCTTTTGTATTTTACAACAGTTTTTTGGACATCTGAATGATACATTTCAGCCAATTCTCATGCTAGAAAGATGAAGTTTGGGGTACCTACTTATGTAAAAAACCATAAAAAATTGAGTGGTGGAGTCAGACTTTACAAAAAACTTATCGTTTTTGCCATATCAATTATTATGCTTATTGACAACAAAATCTTTTCCGCTAGACCATATTCACCCCAGATTTGCATCCAACAGACAGATTTTAGAGAAAATCTGACTCCACCACTCAATTTTCCACCCAATTTTACTCCAGAGTGCAAATCTTGAACCCCCCACATGAGTCTATGTTCTTACAGGTTATCTGAAAGATCGCACTACATTTTCCCTATTTTCACCCATAACTCAGAAACTGCTGGAGATAAATTGCTCAAATTTTGCACACAAACTGCTTTTATGGTAGATGATAACCACGCAAAAGTTTATTCGGATCGGTCAACCCCGTCAAAAGTTGACCCGCTTGTCCCTCCCGATTCACAATATCTCTGTTGCAATTTGAATTTGAAAAACTGAATTTTGGCTGAACAGCCAATTTTGGGCCCGGATTCCAGTTTACAAACCCAGCCACGACTTTAGATTGCAGGCCTGGGCCCGCACCGAGCATTGTTTTTTCATAGTGGGGACAGAGTTAGGTAAGGTTCAGATTGCTTTAGGTAAGAAAAAAAATGTTTAACGAAATTAAATTGCAGACTCGTACTTTATTTGTCTGGACTTCTAGCCCTTAATACCTATTTGCTTTTGTTGTTCATTATTTTCTTGTCTTGCCGTTGTATCTAGCCTTAATCGGATATTTACATTTAAATCACATATAGCCGAAGACATTGCAATTCGTCCTTATTCGTTAGGGTATATACTTAACAGAGTGTAATTCTGGCCTAAGCAGACTTTAACGCAACAACAATGCCATAACAGGCCATGCAGAACTGTCATCCCATGTGCAGAAACCACTGAAAAACTTACAGTGCATGTTGATGGAAACAGTTGCCGAAGCCGGAAGCGTCAGATTTGTGTTCGATGCCTGGCAAGTGAACGAAGTGTCCCGGTCAGTTCTGGCCAGCTTCGGCAGCCTCAGGTTATTCTGTATTACGCCAGGAAAAGAGGTCGCCTTGTAGGACGAATCGAGCAGAGTAGCCCCACGCCACCAGCTGACTGAAGGAGAAGGCTTGCCTGAAAATAAAATGACGAGAAAAGAAACGTTCACGAATTGGAATTTGCAAACCTGGAAAAATTTTGAAGGTTTTTCTCGTCTCGCGCAAAGTAGAAGTTGATTGCAGGAAGTCCCTTTTCGGGTTTTTACCAAATCAATCCCCTCATGCAGAAAAAGCTCCTGCGCCGGTTGAGGGAAAATTTGCAGCATGGCCGAGTTTACGATATGTTCAAGTCGAACCCGCATTCTACCTTGCAAAATGGCCGAGTTTACGATATGTTCAAGTCGAACCCGTATTCTCACTTGGAATAAGCACAGCGCCTTATTTCTTTTGAATCGCAAAACTCGAATATTCTTCTTCTGTGACCTGAGACTCACCGAGTTATACCTGTGCAGAGAAGGAAAGGCAATGAGACACCGGTTTATTCAGGCTTTGCTAAGGGTCACCGTAGTGTCGTTTGGTGTGACCTATGCGCTCAACGGCGATGCATGAGTCTGTTTGATATACGGTTTCACTGACTTTATTTGACAATGATGATGTCTCTTCGCTTCTTCCCCCGAACTCTTCCGGAAACCTACTGAAGTCGGGAAAACGAAACAGGTATATCACATCTGTTATCAACTTAATTTCCCTGTGTTCGGAAAGGCTTGCTTTCCGAGCTTGAGATCGTTCGTGTTAGTCGACGGCTGACGCAGCGACGACGGCCAAGAACCATCGGAAAGCTGATGATTACCATCAGCTGATACTTGCGTGTCTCGCATGAAGCATGTACTCGTAGTGGTGAAATTTCACTCCGTGTGTGAGTCCGGCACAGACGACATTCAGGCTTCACCACGACAAACTTGGTAACGGCTGCTGATAGATATAGCCCGTACCAAACTCTCCAACAGGTGACAAAATTTCCTCTTAAGGGCTGATAATCTCCTTGGCGATATCTTCGATATGGATAACTTCTGTTGGCTATTCCCAATTCTCAAGGTGCTTTCAACAAATCGACTATGCTTGCTGCCCCTGCATTGTTTCAGAACAATGTTGAAGATTGTCGACAACGCTTCTTGATACCACACTCGACTTCAATCAAGCGACTTCAGTCAATCGCAAACTTGGAAAATTTCCTGGTATTCGTAAGATTAAACGCACGCTTAAAGCGTTCAGGCAGCGAAAGAGATTTTTGTGAAACTTGCTCAGAACACGAACATGCATTAGTTCGGATCCATCATTATTGGGTCGGCCAACAGTCCCTTTTCAAGAATATTCTGCGGTTATATTTTAAATCTCTTCGCAATGTGCCATCATCACCCCAGTCATTGGATGTAAACTGCTGCGCAGTGGAAAAAATAATCTTGAAAAATCGTCTCTTTTTGCAAAGTATTTCTCCAACATAAGCGCGATCCGGACACGTCGATGAGTGAGGTGAAAGGCCAGAGACCCGCCTCAGAGACCCCAGTCTATCCCCCTATTTCTCAAACATCCAGATATCATGCAATGCATGCTGTACGAATAACTCAATTCATGTTCATACGACTTTGTGTTCTGTTGCTCTGCGCAGCGGTCGGGAAGAGTTCAGAGTTGGTTCAGAGCCCAGGTTTCGGGATTCAAAATGCCGTCGTACATAAAGCTGGCACCCAGCTAACGAGAGGATTCAATAATTAAACCCTTCGAAGGCGTGTAGCCCAGATGGCATTCTGGGGTGCCTCTTGAAAGAGTTAGGCGCCCTCATAGACCCTATATTCTTCACTAATATTTTCAATTTCATCTTCACGTATCATGATTTTTCTCGGAAGTATTAACTTCTTCAATCCAAATAAGTTTGGTTTTCATCTTAAACGCTCCTGCGAAACCCAGAAAATCGTTTTTCGCACAATGTAGTGTCTTTTCAAGATAATTGGTACCTGTGCGGGTGCCATATTCCTTGACCTTGTGATGGCTTTTTACCTGACTTTCCACGTGAGGCTATTTTTAAACTTGAAGTCTTAAATATGCCCAATAATCTGATAAAGTCCCGTCTGACTGACAGCGGAGAGATCATGACGGGGGTAACGCTAACTCCGAGCTGCGAGGTAAATTTTTTCCATTGGAGCAGATGGCAAAAATTTACCTCGCAGCTCGGAGTTAGCGTTAGCCCCATCATGATCTCTCCGCCGTGAGTGCATGGTCCTTTGCAGTTCTACTGGTTGACTCAACATCGTCATCTTGGCCCATGAGATCTGGCGTCCCCCTGGGAGAAGTAATCGGGCCTTTGCGTGGGATTCTTTTTTTGCCAAACTTCTAAACTTAGCGTGGGATTCTTTTTTTTAAGATTTGCCAAACTTCTAAACTTGAAAAAATTCTCGGTTTCACCCCAGGTGCGATTTAGAATCAATGTCAACATGCGCCGCAAAACATCATGACAGTAGTGTGAGGCGTGAAGTTGCATCAAATCCTGTTGAAATCATATGGTCCCTCTATCAGCCCTTTTATCAAACTGATTTTGGATTAAAATGAACCAAAATTGGTAATTGGCCCCGTGTCTCTATTGCAAAAAGGCATGGCTGTAGGACGAGGATCTGAGGAATGACCTCATTTTGAATGCACGACCTATGCGAGAATGACCTCATTTTTATTAGCTCTCGCTAAACAGCAATGCCCTGTTGTTGGGTGCATGAGACAATTATTTTTTGATAGCAGAAATGAACTCCCCTAATTGTGTCTGTAATTACAGTTTGCAAAATTTGGCACATCAGCAAAAGCCGAATTGTCTATAAGAAAACTGAATATTTCGTTTGCAAGCCTCCTCATGCAAGTGATATCCCTCATGCATATTTTGAAAGCACAGCTATAGGAATTAATTAGATTACGCGAATGGAACAATCATTACCATTAAATATGTAGAGAGGATATGGGCCAACCCATGTTTGGCTGTTTTGTTTTGGAGTATGGCTCCTGAAAACTTTTACGACTGCTTCAGTGCGCAAGCAACAATACATTTTCAGGTACCCAAAGCCACTAACTAAGTTTAACCAACATTCTCTGACTTTCCTTGTTCCTAAGATTCTTCCATTTTCTAGACAGAATAAAAACGTTCGGAGGACCCTCCGAAAGTGGGCTCCGGAAGATCGATGCATGGCTAAGATGAAATTTGTTGAATGGTAGCTGAAGCCCTGTGCAAAAAGGTTTCATACCTGACGTTTTTGTCATCAGTCTCATACACATAAAATTGACATTGGAGATCGAGTTCATGGAACGTCGGGTCCACCACCAAAGTCGCTTCCCATCCGTTTCCCCTCTAAAGTGATTCGTTCAGTTGAAACATGCATATTGAGCTTTTGCATTGGTTTATATGTGAAAATTTGCAGTCAGAACCAAATTTTCTTGCGAAAGGCCTTCGCGGCATTCAAGCTGATATTTTTTAATTCAACTCGAAATGTGCATGATGTCAGCATCAATGGCAGACATTCAAACTATATCAAGGAAGATGTGAAATCCAACCTCATCGCAAAGATCATTTCGCCCGTGGAAGTTGCTGCCTTGACGCTGTTTTCCAACTGTAGATCTCGAGCCAATCATCGTCACAAAACTGCATAACTGGGTCGCTGGTTGGAATGGCGAAAATCTCAAATACCTATTTGAATTTTCTTTACACGCCTACACTACCTTATGAATTGTTTTTGATGTTATGAAATTTTCCATTTGCTAAATCTCATTCTTTGCTCCTAACTTTTTTTTCACTATACTGCGGGGCCAGTTGATAGCTTTTCCATACGCCCGCGACCAAATAGAATGGAAATTATTCGCAATGATTTAAAGCATCCCCCGTTTCGCCTAGAGCTCCTGTGCTGTGAAAGAGGAACGGAGATTGCAGATCCTGCGACGTTTTCTGTACATACACAAAATCTTGGAGGTAAAGATTTGATTATCTCTGGACGTTTGCGGCTATCCTTATTACAACGAAGGTAAGAAAATGCGACAACACAAAACTTTTGCGGTCTGAGCCCTCATTTTTTATTTTACCTGACAACCAGTTCCAAGAACATTCATCATTCATGTATGTTCCAAAGAACATGCAGGCGTGTCGCAAACATTTCCGTCTGCCTGTCCAGGCTGTTTTCATGACAAATGTGACACATATACTTCACCTTTTGCCTGTCCAATTTCCGCAGGGTAATGCCTTCTGTTTTCCTTGCATCAACCCGGAGGCAATTTGTTTCATATTTTTTACTTTTGCAATTCAGATATTTCAAATGCACCAATTTTCCTGCCTTTTTAGCGAAACACTCCATCGCCGTACACTTCTGCCTGTGTATTTTTCCGACACATTCCTCCTCTCCTTCCAGAGAGACCTCATGACTCCACCCACATCCCCGCTCTCTTTAACCACCTCCACAACATCTCTCTTTGTCATTGATTTATGAGCACATGTGGGAATAGAGTATACGCATTCCAATTTAAGGGAGCATTGGAAACTGGCATCTGTGTGCAGGTATCTTGAAACAACAGCTTTGGGTGGTATAGGTGCCCCAACAGTCACTGAAAAAGACAACATACTCGTATTTGAGGAATCAGTTTATCAGATCAAAGGCCTTTGTGTAGTCACACGTTGCATGCTGTATAGGTATTCCATTTTATTCTACCTGCTGAAATTGTTCGTACAACCCGTTGTCGCAACCAATTGCGTAACTGTGATCATGGATAATTTGCAATATCCAAAAATTAAAATAATGGGCCTTCTTGGACTGACCATCATTGTGGGCCACGCTGTTATCGTGCAGCGTACAAAAGTACCAAGTCAAGAAAAAAAAATGTTGCAGCGACGTTCAATGGTAGATTCAAGATTCCGAGGGTTTTTTAAAGGCAGAATTTCACACGACTTGCGCGAATTCTCTTCGCCCATACCGCAACTGTATCGCCTGCAGTAGTAATAGGCCTGACTTACAGAGATGAATTTCTGACCGAGTTGCCTCAGACTGGACGCGTAAATTATCCTTGCAATGCGAGTAAAAAGCAGATGCTAATGAAAGCAAGCCTTTGAGCTTTCTTCGAATAAGAAAACTGTCTTTTCAATAATTCTTACTGATCTTTTGGCTATTTCTAACATTTTGCTATTTTGCCATTTTTGTCAATTTTTTGCCATTTTTGCCAACTGGTCAAATGGCCAATTTGCCATTTTGGCCATTTTGCCATGATTCCACGATCAAATAACTTTTTCTTTTGATCAGGGCTGACATTGTGCAAAGCAATGAATTATGGCTGGCTTATAGGTATTATCCCCAATTAAAACTGGGAATTTGAATCAAACTGCGTGCCGTTCAGCCTCTGCCACAGCCTGTGAAGAAAACAAACCGGCAAATTCGATTGATAAAAAGCTGCATGTTGGTATACCTTCTACCAATTTTGCGAGTTCTCTGAGGATTCGGGATTGTTCTCAGTGCAGTTCTCAAGCGCAAGATTTCGTTTGTCGTTGTGTTGCGAAATGTCATTGAGGGAGTAAAAGGATTTCTGGTCAAACAAGACTGCCACTTTCCCACATTTGATAGTAGGTAACCTGCAACGCAGTCAAATGGAGCGGGGCTTCAGAAAATCATTGTTTTATACAGAACATTTTGCAAGGCCTTCAGAGTGGAGGATCCCGTTTTTTAACACGCGGCCTTTGCTCCAGTAAACTGCCCTCGTTTAATATTTTTGTCAGCTTCAGAAAGTCGAGTAAGGAGAACGTTCACAATTTATCAAACGTTAATCAAACCTTACACCAAACGTACCAAACGAATCAAACACCTTTCCGCACTTCCTGACAATAATGCATGGGTTACCCAGGCCATTTCCCAAAATTGGGTAAACTTTTAATTCCAAAACAGAATTCGGAGTTAAAAATTCCAACCCATGCGGCGAGAGATCCCGTCACTGGCTTCGTTCGTCAGTATTAAACGCACACAGCGCCATGCCAGCGAGTGAGCAGTCCTGGAAGATATCGATTTCAGATTCCTGAGGAATTTGGAGCATGCAAAGCGATAGATACAGCGGGTGACACATATGTATATAAAAGTTTACTTATAGGCATATACAGCTCATTTTCTGCCTCCCCTAATAGTGTCACAGAATGCATTTGAAAATATTTCAGCCTTTGCCAAAAGAAGGTACGAGTTCGTAATTCAACAGAATCGAGTAAAATTCTCGCAGCGAGAAATTCCATGCATTGCATCAAATTTTTTCTTTGCCACTTCGACCGCAATTGTTGTGTTTATAATCAAACCCTGTACACATTTCTTTTGTCCATTGGATACTTTGTATTCTTGCGGTTTCTGACTACGGGCGTCATTAGGACTTAATTACCCTGCATACATAATTAAAATGTCTCCGCCGCTTTTTTCGCAGTTCCGAGTCCCTTACAGAGAAATTTCTTTTTGAATTGCTGTGCACTAGAAGCGGTCCTAGCGATGTCAAGTTTGAATTCAACAAGAAGCGTAGGTGCAGTTGTTTCCTTCATCTGTTATCTTTCGCCGATCTCGCAGGACCCTCTGTCATTGTGTTTTTCAAGCCATTACAGAGGTATATACGAGGAAGATGGAATAAAGAACTTCTTCGCAGCAGTTGAAAACGACAAAAAATACCGATTATGATCTCGAAAATTCTGGCCTTTTCTCGCACTGTTGAGTTTTGTTGATATTTTCGACTTTCAGTATGCCCAATGTGCGCGCTTTAAATTACAAAGCACAATGATAGAATGAAATTTTCCATCAAATTGGTGAAAAACGCAACAAGACAACGAACAATCGAATTACCTATTACTAAACCATTGAATTTTAACCAGGCTAGGCTTTCATTTCATGTGATAATATTCTACTTCATCGTTTACACTCTTATTGCAATTCGCGTTCCATTAACACGATTACGACTTTGGAGTTGTGTTCATTGCAAAATAGTCCTTGCGAAACTTTGTGAGTGGAAGTAAATTCTTGACCAATTGTTTCCCGACAGGTGCTGAGTGATCACAGAGCAACAGTCGACAGAATTGCACATCCTTGGTTGTTGAAACATTGGGCGATTTTTTAAAAGAAGCCCATCTTTTTGGCCGCGGATTCTTTTTTTTTTTTTTTTGTCTTTTGCAGACGCGAATGCGTCGTCTGCAAAGACAAAATGTTATTTTCACCCGCAAACTGAAAAAACAAGCCCTGTTTTAAATCGTCGATTTTCGTTGCAAATCGACAACTCAAAAAGGTTTCAACGGATTTAGCCCAAATTTGGAATTTTTCTATCATTTATGGAAACGAAGAGCTGATTAATTTTTCTCTGCGATCGGTTCAAAAATGTGAAACTTTTATGCTATACGATTGCACTTTTTAATTTTTTGCGATAGAAGTCTCACTTCAATACCACTACGAAACCTACAAATTCAAAATTTCAAGTTACGTATTTGTGGTCAGATTTTGCTCAAATTTAGCTGTCTGTTAGGGCTTATATGTGAGGTCTCTCACGCAAAATTTCAACTCATTTGGTCAAGTGGTTTCTGAGTTATGGGGTGAAAGGTCACAATTTGGAGAACTGACTCTGGCATCTTTTCACATCGTCCGTCAGTCGCAAAACAAACAAAACGGTTTCCATGGCAACGTCAACTGGGTTTTCGAACTGAACCAAAGCTTCCGAAATTCTGCCGCTGAATGTATACCTTCACCGTTAGCCAGATTCTTCACTGGCAATCACACTCAGCTTAAAAATTCCATAGAAAGTTGTCTGTTAAGGTTTAAACTGCTCAAAAAAGTAAATTCACCCCTGTTACTTTTGGGAGATTTGAATCTGCCAGACATTCAATGGGAGCGTGGTGAGATATCCCAAAATCCGGCTTATGGGATGGCGCTAAACACTCGAGGACTTGCCTTGGCCACCAAGTTTAGCTTAACTGAATGTGTTCGCGCACCTACCAGAGGAGCTCACCGTCTGGACGTTGCCCTTATAAGGCCACCCGAACTTGTTCACGCTTGCATGGTTGATAAGGGAATTTCAGACCACTCGCTGGTTTCCATCCAACTCAATCAAGCCAAAGTTCATCACGGGGGAAAGAAATTGCACTTATATCAGTACCACAAGGCGGATATTCTGGGGATATCTCATTACCTCCTATCCTGTCTGGGTTTCCATCCAACTCAATCAAGCCAAAGTTCATCACGGGGGAAAGAAATTGCACTTATATCAGTACCACAAGGCGGATATTCTGGGGATGTCTCATTACCTCCTATCCTGTCTGGAAGAGTTTATACCGTTTGGGGCAAACCACGGAGTGAACGTGGATATGCTATGGGAAAAATTCAGCTCGATTGTTGAGAACGCTAAAGCAGTTTACATCCCCAATAAACAGGTGATCAGTAGGCCTCCAAAGCCACCGTGGTTTTCAGGACTTCTCATTACCCAAAAAAGAAGGCTTCGACATCTTTTTAGGAAACGGAGGTTATCCACCCGAAATAAGGAAAATTACACTGCTGCTCTGAGGGAATATAATGGCTCCAAATTTAAAGCTCTTGAAAGTTATCTGTCCACATTTGTTCCCAACAAAGATGGGTTGGGGGTTTAACAAAATCAGAAAGGGTGGCAGTTCAGGAACTGTCCCTACCCTGGAAGTTGAGGATTCCACAGGTGAAGTGACAGAGGTTTCAAGTCCAATTGACAAGGCAAATCTTTTAAATGAAACCTTCGCTAAGGTGTTCAATGTTGATCGTGAAACCCGCTCCCACAGGGACCGTGTTCTTGTTATGGGAACCTCTGCTCGTCACTGAAACTATGATCATAAACAAATCAAACGCATGGAGCAAAAGAAAAGTGAGGGACCAGACCCGTGGGCATAAAGTTTCTCAAGTTAATTCCGGATATCGTTTCCAAATTTCTGGTTATTATCTTCAATGCCAGCGTCAAGGAAGGGAATATCCCGTTTGTTGGAAACGCTCCGTCATCTCCCATTTTTAAAAAAAAGGGTGTCGCTCTGTGGCTTCCAACTACAGGCCAATAAGTTTCTGAATACTTGTTCTAAAATCCTTGAGTTTTTATGGCTAAACACATCAGAGGATTCCTGGAAACTTCTCCCTGGTCTCTGACGTTCAGCACGGTTTTCGGCCAGGTTTCTCATGTGCTACTCAGCTCACTGGGTTCATTGCAGCAATGTCAGCTGATCGGAGTTTACAGGTCGATGCCATCGCTATTGATTTCTCGAAAGCCTTTGATGTGATTAACCACAGACTCTTGGTTAGAAAGTTGGAGCTTCTCGGGGCAGACATGACAACCATTAACTGGGTAAAGGGCTATCTGTCTGCACGAGCAGACTGATAGCCCTTTACTCAGTGTGTCAGGATAGGGGAGCACCTATCAAGTCCTCTTGCAATCACATCAGGGGTTCTCCAGGGCAGCATCTTCGGACCACTGCTATTCATCATCTACGTTGATGATGTGCGAGGCATTAAGTCGCGTATGCGGCTATTTGCTGATGATTGCATCATCTATAGAGAAGTGCGTGCCCTGGGTGACTGCTGCTGCAAGGGGACTTGGACATCATTCAAGAGTGGTGTAATCGATCGGCTATGGCCATGAACGTAGATAAATGCAATTTAATTAATTTTTCTAATAAGAAAGATCATTTTGTGTTTAACTATGTTCTTAACAATTGTGCACTCCTCCCACAGACTGAGATTACGTATCTTGGGGTGAAATTTCCAAATAAGCTTGACTGGTCCAGCCACATAAGCAT
The DNA here is from genome assembly GCA_030068105.1 of Sinentomon sp. SZTP_YWyxl. Taxonomy (NCBI): domain Eukaryota; kingdom Metazoa; phylum Arthropoda; class Protura; order Sinentomata; family Sinentomidae; genus Sinentomon; species Sinentomon sp. SZTP_YWyxl. The sequence continues at coordinate 11,902 of JASGXE010007095.1, forward strand.
GGTTACTTGCAAGGCAAATAGGGCACTGTATTTTGTGAAACGTAATTACAGAAAGTGTCCCCCAAAGATAAAGAGCTAGCCTATTTCAGTCTTGTGCGCCCTATTTTGGAATATGCCGTTCCAGCATGGGACCCATGGCGTGAATCCAGATTTCTGCACTTGAAAAAGTTCAGCGCAGGGCAGCTCGCTTTGTAGTTGGCGATTACAGGCGCCGCAGTAGTGTAACCAGCATGTTAGTCTCACTGGGCTGGGAATCACTACAATCGAGAAGGCGAGTGGCACGACTTACGTGCCTGTTCCTGGTCCTTGGAAACATTGGGGGTTGGGGCGCTTTTCTTAAGTCATTGGACCTGCCGACCTTCTACTCACACAGGGATACGAATACAAACTTCGATCTCAGACCTTTAGGAGAGACACGGAATGTACTCTTTTTTGGGTAGAACGATCCCGGAGTGGAATTCCCTGCCAGGGCGAGTTTTTGAACAGCCTTTGAGTATACCGCTCCTGCAGGGTCGGCTCCGTACCAATTGAAGTGAACAATCCCAGGAAATTATTGCCACTTCACTGAGAGGTTATGTCGATGGATAACGGCTGAAGCATCAAACCCATGTTCGCTAAAGCCTTCTATCTTTGTTTCTGTAGATTGCCTTGTTGCGACATATATGCATTATCCTGGTCGCAAATGTGTTCTTCCCTTTTGTGATTGTTTATTTGCTGCATAATTGACTATCTTTGTGTTGTAAACATTGAAAGGAGGTGACTCCTAAAATATACAAATTCAATTCAATTCAAAAATCAGCAGACAATTCGATGGCTATATAGTGGATTGGTGTTGTGAAACTTTAATTTCTGATTACAACGCTATTCCTTTTCCATTTCTGGGAAGCGTTCACCCATCTGCTTAATTGACAGCTGTGCTAAAGTGCTAATGGGTGTGAGTGGAAATGAGGTATACGGCCGTTCACGTATGTCACTTATCACTGCAACCAGAGATGCTCAAGAGGGTACCCTGTTCTTTTTCCAAAGGTTACCCCTACCCAAACACTGCAAACTGCCTAATCCGAAACTGTCAGTGCTAACAATGCTGATGAAGCAATCGTAGAAGGGTGTAAACATTCTAGTTTAAGTCTTTTATATACGGGGGGACAAAATTGCACAATTGCACGGAAACAATTTCAGAAAATACCACTGTTCTTTCAGCCGTGCCATCGTGTCCCCCTTTGACGTCAGCCTCATCTCCAAAGGATCGACAAGACGTAAAAGCGGATTTGTGTTGATGTTATTTATTTTGTTATAGGTTAGCGTATAGCAGTTTAGATTGCCAGTGTTTCGCATTGGAAAACTTATAGCCAAACCTAACACTACATGATTAGGGAAAAAAAAGAAACCTAACGAAGCGAACTTGACCCTGCCATCCTAACCTAACAAAATAAATAACTGCGATCCAATAACATAAAGGAAAAACAAAACTGAATAACAGCAAAGCAAATCCTGTTTGCAAAGCCACACTTGCGGCTTTAATGAACAAATGGGTGCCCGTTGCCTAATTTTAAGGAAGAAAGCAATTTGCGACGAAAAATGCAACTTGCGCTGTTCTTATCTCTTCCTGTGACCATCATTTCGCACAACTTATTCAGATTCAATTGCCAGTGCATTTCACTGAGTTGTGAAACGCCATGAGAATTGAATTCCTTGTTTAATGCCACTCCTATGTCATGTGTCACGTTAAATCCTGGCCACCTATCATGCATCATAAAATCCTTTTCAAAATCACGTAACTTCAAAATGTGGCAAAAGAGTAGCCGCAATTGTGGCAGTGGCATCAGCAATCACCTAGGAATTTTGGATTTCCATGCACTGCTTCTCTCTCAGAACCCTGTCACATTGGGTGCAAAGAACCCTGTCACATTGGGTATGACAGAACAGGAACTGCAGTTCGGATGGCATATTTTTTGGTTGAAAACTCCCAACAGATATTTATAGAAACCCTGTCATCATCGGAAATTGCTAACCGTTTTCATTGCACCAAATTTGACATGAATCACTCCCCTCATCACTTATCTCATATCTTCCACACATATGCCACTTTTAATTTGATCAGTTTGCCAAGCTTTCTGATTTTGCAGTTTTTACATGTGCTGGAAATCATTTCGAGAGTTATTTCACAGCAAAAGACAAAACCATGGCTTCCCTGGAAGCGAACCTTTCAATCTTGTTTCTTTTGTAGACAAAATTGCATTTAAAAAAGAAAATTATCCGCGGCCTAAAAGATGGGCTTTGTTTAAAAAATCGGCCCATTGCCTCCTAAATTTCTTGTCACTGGCGATTAATGTTTTCCGTATTGAGTGATGCAAAACCGTTTTGAATTGTTCAAATGTTCTTGCAACTTTTCGTGAAGCCCATTGTTTCCAGTGGGAAAAATAGGGACCGTATTGTTAGCGTGATGGAACGCACGCAGAAATTAGAACACATTGGATCTTATCAAAAGTCCTCGAACATTTTTGGCGATATTTTAAATGACTTATTATACAGGGTCGATCAAGTTTCAACGGGGCTTCGTGCAACTCCACGCGTCACACGAGTGTCATGATGTTTTGCGGCGCGCGCTGCCATTGATTCTGAATTGCGCGTGAGTTAATTATTATGAACTCCCATGTTCGAAGGCTTTCGATAAGTGTTGTGGAACGCACATTCGAATCAAGGCGATTTTCCTCAATCAAATGAAGCGATCATTTTCAAGTTTATACGAATATTTAGCGCCTGGCGGGCAATTGCTATTTTTTATATTTCATGTGAGTTTAAAAAAATCCAAGAGTAGGTACCTATAATGATCTCACCGGTATTAGCCACACCGCTTGTGAACCAAAGCGTCCATTTTTCGCAAAAAATCCTTAAGTTTCGTTATAAAATTCAAAGGCTTCCTGGTTAATGCTTGTATCGCATAAATTACTGTGTGTGTGACCCAAGTTCACGCCCATATAATGACAGCATCCATAAATATTTTCAAGCAATTTCATGTTCAGTTCATCCGGCCCGACTTGATCCACATTTCGGCCCTGACGCGGTCCATTTTAATAGTTATCACGCCATCGGACTTAGGCTAAGATTGCGTGTGAGCACGCTCCATTAAGTCTGAAGTCTGGGCTCTTCTACGTGTGGGGTGATCAAAAAAACAGGAACTGAATTGTTTTCGGCATGCCATGGAATGGCTTTCAGAAGAAAAAAATACAACTCCTTGCGCCATTGGCAACAATGCTTGTAGATGAAGACAGTAAAACGGTCAGCTATAGCCTGCATATTTTTCGTACATCCAAATCAAATATGGAGTCAAAAGGTTTATTTCACTGGATGTCCCCGCAAGCTTATGGCTAAATGAAACAATACAGCCATATAGCCTTGAAACAATGCTGTAGTCAAGCGTGAAAGTGTGCAGAAATTTTGTTGTGAATCTCATTTTTTTTTTCAGAGACTTATCCCGAAAACTTTTGTGCAGAAAGAATTTTATGTCTTCTTTTTGATTAATACTCTATGCCAAGTCACACATAATTGGAGTGGAAAAAGAGCGTTAAGGATATTAATTTTCGACTCAGCATGTTGTGCGCCTAACAGAATAACGGCCTGTGCATGCAAAATTACGTCAAATCTGATTTCTCGGGAGCCTAATTGCCTGGAACCTCACCTGGGCAGCATGAGATATGTTTGGTTAAGTTTATGAGGCATTCTCTTTTGCACGTAAGGAATTATACACACACAAATGCCGGAAGGAGAGTAAGGTTCAAGGCCTTATGAAAGTTTTCACGCAGCGCGATCGAACTTGCTGAAAAACAAACATTTTTCGTGATTCTGAGGTGCCGAAATGGCGGATGGTTGAAAATTATGCTCGGTCTGCATGCATGCGTTGTCGTTAAACGAAGGGTGCCGCAATGAAAAAGGCACGCCAGCATGTGTTGTTTCGCGCAGAGCAAAACACTCTTGGCTTTTCGTTTCGTCTCTCAGCACACATTTGCGATCAGTCCAAAAGTGTCGAGATATGCGCATGTGCAACAGCCATGTTTATGGATTACACCAATTGCAGCGCCGTTTGTTTATCAGGGGCACGGCAAGCTTCGAAAGTCTGCCCCGAGAAACGCGAAACTTCTAGTCACATGGGCACTTGTGAACCCGTTTCTTTATCAATTCAGCTGTTCTATTCTTTCATGCGTTCTTTACTATCCTTACATTCTTTTCCCTTTCCGTTTTGCTAACATCGTTTCAAGTAACCCGTTTCCAATGCGACTGTTCCGTGTAAGTGTCAGAATCTCCACGGATTCTATTTACCATTTTCCTCTTCAATTCAGGTATAAAGTCAGGAAGTCTACCGGCCGTATTATTCTCCATTGCAACTCATACCCTCAGGTTCAACCCAGTAGCCAGTTCAATGGAAGTTTTATGCAGCGAAAATTTCATTTCTATGCACAACCCTTGTTCCATTTCCATTGTTGCGAAAGACGCATGAGTCCTTATAACAGTGGCTAATATGTTGAACCTGGTGGACAGCAGTTACAATCCGGAATACGGTCGAACGTTTTTCAAGGCTAATCTTCCAGCACGTGTACGTATTTTTTCCAAGGGTTCCGATCCCTCCATACATGTGTTCGTTTATCAAATCGGTTTATCTGGCAAGACCTGTGGCCATGAAAAGAACAAAAAGGATTTTGCAAAATTGTCCGCAAGCATGACATGAAAGTGGGCATGCTAACGTCAAGTCATCGCAGATTTCAAGGGAAACGGCGGTCTCCGATGAAACTTTACATCAGAATCCGATGTTCCAGTAGGCCTATACAGTTATTGTGCCATCATGCAAAATTCAAGCCTTTTTCCCGCCAGAACAAACTGAAAACAACTTGCCAGCATTTTCCCGGACTGAACAAAAGCTCCCGAAAACAAAACCCATGGAAAATCTTGTCGCTTTCAAGGCAGACCGTTTCCAGACTAGAAGAGAAAATAAACTGATCTCAAAGCAGAAAATCAGACCCTAGAATAGAAGCCCAAGAAAGTTAGCAATAAATCAAACTGCTTGCTATACTCCATTCCACTCGTGGAAGGGAGATAGAGAAAATTTTCAATGTACTTGCTACACCAGTTTTTCGAAAGTGCAAAACACCCTTTTCAAATATTTAATGTTGCGGATACGCACAGGTTAAGATTCTCAGGAATCATGTTAGAATTTCAGTTATGGTTCTGCCTTCTGGTGCAAACATTTTGGAAACACTCTGACCAACGTTGATGGCATTCTACAAGGAGCTCATCCGGTCAGCAAAAAACTGAAAGCAATCTCGAATCGACTTCAAAAAGACGAGGCAAAATCAACCCACCCACCATTGTGCGTGTTGAAACCATTTCGGGACGGATTTTCATATGATCGTCCTTGATTCTACATACTTCGCACAGGCTCTTACACAACAGCAGTTCGCCTCTGCACCTTCATCCAGCAATGCGAAAAACTTTCATTTCTATTCCATGTCATAACTTTCATTAGGTTAGAAATATCTCAGTAACGGATCGACAAATAAAACAGAAAGCGCATTGTTGCGTTTTTAAGCAATGCAGTGAATCAAGGTTTAAAGAATTCTGTCAACAATTATGATGAAGCCCCATAAAATGCTAATGTGAAATAGAATCAGGGGCGATCTGTGGATTTTAGCATAGGATAAGGTGAGTTTCTCTTCCCATCATGCATCCCAGAAGTCAGATGAAAAGCAGGGGCTAGGCTGCGCTGCTGGACTTTGCACTAAGACATAGTGATGCTTTGGCTGAGGTTGGACAAGGCAGCGTGCACAAATCGCTTTACCCCAATGCAAAGTTAGAGGCATCGGCCAGGTCTTTACTATGGCTAAGTCAGAGCTGAGCAATCCAGGCATTTTCGGTTCTAAATACCACTTAAGCGGAACTGACCTCCCGTTGTTCGCAATTTGCAAAAAAAGTCCAAGTACCGTTATAGGCGTTGGCCTAGCAGTCACGCGTTGTCGTAAGTCTAGTTGTTTGCATTCCCCGGCAGCACAAGGCTGTCCCTGCGAAAGCGAAGCTTTCCCTTTGAACACAGCTTCTTCCAGAGTATGATCTTCCCGAAAAACTTTCGCACGTCTCTCTGGAGAGACATTCACAAACCAGGACTCCGCTGCACAGTGTCATCCGGACAAGAAAGTGCCAGGAAACGTATGCAGGAGTGAACGCGAATGTACAGCGTGGTCTGAAAAGTGTCTGACGGATGTTTCGTTCGGAAGCTTTGTTTGAAGAGCTGGATAAGGGAGAAAGTCCAATATTTCGCCAGCCCATCTTGAAAGAACCTGGGAAATTTGAGGCACGGTGCGTTTTATCAATTTTAATTCTTTATCCTAGCCAATCCGCGAAGGGACTCTCCATCCATCTCGGTGTCTGTAGGTATCTCTCAAGCACCCAGCAGAAGCAGTCGTCGAATGTTTCTCTACAGTCGAACATATGTAGCTGTGCGCGTGCAATAATAACGAAAAAATATCGAGTTTTTTAGGGTTAACGTGGTAATACAAAGGGTTGCCCCAACAATATCATAAGGCCAGAGAAGGAAAACCCTTGCCCGCACGCCCTTATCTACACAACCCTGCGAGCATTCCATCTCTATAATCGTGCGTATGGTCTTATGTCTCGGTTGCTGTTTCTCATTCCCAGCAGATTTATACAGAACCGGATCAGATTATACGTATACCAGGAAGACCCGCGCCTGGTTCTGAAGGCTATAGTAATTTCCCGCATGTGAGATAATTTCTAAGGTCAACTTACACTGAGGATTTTAAAATTGTAATGTCCCCGACTACTTCATGAAGTTGCTAAGAATGCATATGATGCACATCCATAATTTTGTCAATCGGGTTTGAAAGCACAGTTCCATTTTGATCATGATCTCGAGTGTGCTTCAACAAAAAGGCGTCAGCCTTGGCGACAGTGCGTTCGCAAATCATGCCTGACGAATGACACCTCAAAATCACTTTCAGAAACATGCACTCTGCCTGACTGAAATCGTGCACTTCATTTGGTTTGTTTTAGCGCCTGATGATGTGGCCTGATGGCAATGTCCCTCCCAATGAGGTGTTTTTCCTTGCATTGTTTTCGAGAATCTTTTTACTGAAAAAGTTGGGGATATCAGTAACGCACTCATAGCCTTCTCTTCGCGGCTACCGCAAATAGTTTCGCCTGGATCTGTCCTTCAATAGTTTCTAGCGTCTGAACATTCATTGCGGGCATCACTCATAGAGTTGGTTCCCAAACGAGTGACGCATATATACTCGTATACTTAAAATTAACCTTCACTCACAGACTGACTGACTCAGAAATGATAATTTACTTCCAGATCTCTTGCAGCCTCGAATATTTGGAATCAGGACCTTTTTTCATTGCTGAGACCAGGAAAAATATTAAAAAGCGGCTGTTTTCTTCCCATCAGGAGGGCGATTTTGGGCCTTTTAAATTTTTTCGAAATTTTATTAACATTTTGACAGCATACGATTCTTTCTGTGTTGATGCGGCAATACGAAACCATGCTTTTGGTCAGAATAACTACTTTGTTAGCATTTCCTGTTCAAAAAGAGTAAAAGTAAACAAGATTTTCTAAACATCCATATCCTGATCGGGGTTTTTTGCTCACTATAAACTTTTGGGCCTTTCGTTCTTCTGCCGACATTTGAATCTTGGCATTGCCCACGAACAGATATCATGGGCCCTGCAAAATTATTCGAACAAATTCTCTATAGGTATTACTGACGAGATAAGCTTTTCAAAACCATGCGTGCGAAATTGCAGGGTTGTTAAGGCGTACTGCAAGCAGAATGCTGCTCATATTATAAAAAGGAAAGATTTTTGCGAATAGCGAAGCTGATTCAGCAACGTGGGAATTGTGCCAAAGGAACAGAAGAGCCGAATACATTTGAAATCACTCCATGAATATTTTCGATAGCGGGTGAAGGATCCATTTTGGATGGTAGCGACTGTCGGGTTGGAACAAGTGTGAAAGAGAGGGACAAAAGCAGGCTGGGGGTTAAAAATGGTTGGGAAAAGTGCAAAAACTGGTGCAGAACGGGACTGAAGAGGAGCAGAATTTCCCAAATCTGGGATAAATAAATCAGAGCTCTTTCTATAATATGGACTGTTCCGATTAGACGCTAACTCGATCTTTGGCATACGTCATTTCGCAGCCCAAAGTGTGACGCGGACTCCTAGGGGATTTTAATACGTTGGCTTCATAAAATAGAATCCAATCTCATCATTTTGGACGTAGGAAGGCGCATGACGTTATGCTTCGCTGCCTGCATGATTTTGATGCAAGTAAATAGTTAAATGGGAACCGACTAGAGTCTAAATAGAGTTGTTTGGGGTCGCCTCCCGGAGAGTAAAAATCGCACGTGCGTGGGCTGCACGGCGTGGTACTGAAATTTGAAGAAGAAAAAAGAAAAAAAATATATACGTAAATCAGCGGTGACCTGATGCGACTGGCATGAGACTGAGTTTGCATTTTCCTCCTCATTTCACCATTCCGTGCAACTGCTGAGAACAAATGACTGTGACACCCCCGACGTCGGTGCTTGATTTATGGCAAAGGAGCAGAAGAGGGTAATTTGCACTTGAAGGGGCTCCTTCTTCAATTGACTTACACTGCATGAATTAGCCTTCCCTTCAACCCCTTCAATACCCTTCAATACAACCCCTGATGCATACGGGGCGATACAAAACATGCCGTAACAGAGTTTCTCTTAGAAGGATGTTCCTAATGTCCAGCAGGTATTGCGCGTGCCGCTCCACCATTTCAGAACAAATTTCTGGTGAATTATTTTTTTTTCTCAAAAAAACCTCTATGCGAAAATAAGTGGCGGGAGTGCGGTATTTGGCTAATTCCCACGTAGTTTTTTCACCAGCTTGAAATTCGGTAGAAAAAGGCTTGTCAGTAAACCAGTTACAAACTCCCCGCAAGCGATAAAACCAGTTGCAAATTTCCTCACGACAAATTTCCTATTGCTTTTGGCTAAAGAGCCAGTTGCGAAAGTACCAGTTGCCTGGTAACCAGTTGCAAATCCCCTGGGGGAAATCACGACCCTCAATAGCCGCAAATATTCGGTGGTAATTTTTTCCACTGCTAGTTCTGATGGAAATGATGAAAGCAGAAATACTCGAACAACTGACCCGTGTAAAAATTCACAAATTACACATACATCACTGGCTGAATGAATGCGAATTGGAAGTTATTTCAGTTCAATTTTGCAGCAAAATTGTCATCAAATTGCTGTAAACATGCATAAAACTTTGAAAATGTTTATTTTTTGAATTATAAAAGCAGGCAAGCGAGGATGACAGCAGTTTTGCCTCACCCTGTGTTTTACGTTAGTCTATAATCAAGCACAAATAACAAGAGAAACAACCCCAAAAAGATCGCGTTGGAAAGTGCCGTAAAGAAATCAAAAAAGGAACTTCAGAATGTGACCATAGTCTAATCAAAACAAACCGTTGTTGAAGGGTAATGCAGAATGCTGTAATAAGGATCGAAATTATTATGAAATACAGATGAACAAGTTCCGGCGAAAAGCGAACGCATGTACCATGGCGTGTATGTAGAAACAGTGATAATTATATGGTTTCTCAATTTAATCTCGCATTAGACTGCTGGGCAAACAGTACCTGTACCGATTCGAGTTTACTGCGGAAGAAATTGTAAAATTCCTGTTTATCCCATGGGGTGTTCGGAAAATGCATGAGCAATGGTGATGCTCTCCGGTTTCCTAGCGCCATTATGACAAAAAAGGAAGGTTGGCTTTCCCATTCTTGTCCCGTGACTTTAGCAGACTCTCACTGACACTGGACAAAAGCAATGCTTCCGCAGCAATGCTTCCTCGTCCGAATGGTCACGTCAAAAAACTACCGTTTTGTGACGTGACCATTCGGACGCGGAATTTAAGCATTGCTGCAGGTAAGCCCTATAGGGCATTACCTGGATTAACTTCATCTGAACACACCACAAGACACACAATACAAGTACACAAATCTCCGCATACGAGTACACATACCTATCTATTAAAATCGAACCGTGTTTTAAACAAATAAATTTAGAATGATTTCTTTTAGTTTTGAAAAAAAAAATGATTTTTAAAACTACAAACAAGGACTGCGTCTTCAAGTTGGAGGCCAACCACCTTACGGAAAATTGGAATAAAATTGTGGTTAACCAGTTCAAAGTATAAAATAACTAACTCCGATGATTTCTGTCCTCTCAAAAGAAATAACTTCGCTGACGAAAGTGGAGCCGTGTAAACATTTCATAGTGAGTAAGGAGTAGGTAAGTACGAGGAAAAAGAAGGAAGGAGACCAGCAAACAATTTCCAGCGTAAAACGAGAAGAGACCTGCAGTCAATTGTCTATATTGGCTATTTGGAGAATTGGTATAGGAAATATAAAATGTGTCCCGAATAGGAAAAAATGAAAAAAAAAGAAAAATTCTGAAAACCCGTTGAGCAAAACTATACGCTGAATACAGCTGGGGGCGGGAACGCTGCTAGAGGAAGAGGGGGAAAGCTATATCGCTTTTGTTATGGTTATTGTTTGTGTTATTTACTTTTGAATGCCCACCTTTGGCTTGGCTTTCTTATACTTGTACAACGAACGAGTACGATCGGATGTTTCAAATCTGTTTTTGTCAGTCTGGGAGCCTTATAAAGAACGTAAATAATAAAAATAAGTGGCAGCCCATACAGTGAATTCCCACCAACTTTGGACAGTGGCTGTAACCATCAGGGATCGACGCAGTTTCTATGGCATATGGCGAAGTAGGAGCAATGATGCACTTAACCATGAAAGTCCAAAGTCAGCTGAAATAGCTTGTATTCGAAAAACAGGGATCTTTCATCTGCGTGTAGTTGCGTTGGTATTGTCATCTGCTTTTGGCCTACAATATTCGTGCATGAGTATCACTGGAAAAGAGCTTGCTTTCGGCCCGTTGATATCATGACGAGTGCAAGATAGAGAGAAACTTGAAAATTCGCAGAAATTTCCAGGCAAAATCATATGCTACCATGCTATTTCGCTGTTGTACGAGGAGACAAGCAAAGGGTTTTCGAGATATCTCCTTGGTTTATCGCCGTCTCGAATAAAATCCTAATATTTTTTATTGAAATTTACTTGCAGAATACCTGAAGGTACAAACGTTTTTGTTAAAAATAGTCCCAAGTTACTTTGGCTCCATTTTTCTTGAAAGGTTGAATTTGTTGACAACAGCAATGAAACTTGACGAGTGCATGCATAAAAAGTTGGAGCGTTTTGGGAAATCACAAAACATTTTCTTTGTGGATATTTATCAAACCAAAAGCGTCCTTTAACCCAACAAATATCTTGAAAAATTGCAAGTGTGTTCGGAAAATAGTTATATTTTGAAGATGCAGTTCAAAATATGTGGGTACACATGAAAACTTGCGAGATGTGAAAATGTGCCAAATCCTTTGCCACCAATGCGATCATTCGATTTTTCGGCAGTTAAAAAGCATCCCTATAAAAAGCGTGAAACTAGTTGCATGGTCAAGAAAATTAATGAACTTGTCTCATACGAATGGTCTCATAATGAAAGGTTCTTCAAATCGATTGTACCACAATTTTCTCAATCGTCATGATTTTTCGAGGGTATGATACACTTTTAGAAAATTTAGTTTTTGCGGTACCTACCACTAACCTATACATACCTCGATACATACCTCGCATGACGCTTGATCTTTGGGCCTCTTGGATGGACATTTCCTCATTTCCTGTTTCAAATTGTGGTAATTCAGCATGACGTCTTTGGTCCTCCCAGCTTCTTAACGGCAACGCAAAGGAGAAGAGCGTTGCCGGAAACAGTTCACTGGCAAACATTTTAACAGTACATACAGTGTATGATGCCAAAACAACAAAGAGCTTCCACCTCTCATACGAATCATTTAGCAGTGCAGTGTATGCCAAAACAACAAAGAGCTCCCACTCTCATTTAGCAGTGCAGTGTATGCCAAAACAAGAAAGATCTCCACCACTTCTCAAAAGAAGCCTTTGGTAGCGCAGTGTATGCCAAAACAACAAAGAGCTCCCACTTCTCGAACGAAGCCTTTGGCAGAATTATATGCGAAACAACAGAGATCCCATCTCTCAAACGAAGCCTTTGTCATTTCAGCGTATGCAAAAACAACAAAGAGCGTCCACCTCTCAAACGAAGCCTTTGGCAGTACAGTGAATGCCAAAACAGCAAAGACCTCACAGTTGTTTGTGCCAAAACAACAAAGATGTCCCACCTCACAAACGGAGCCTTTGGCAGTGCATGCAAAAACAACAAAGAACTCCCACCTCTCAAACGAAGCCATTTGTCATTACAGGGCATGCCAGTAGGACAAAGAGCTCACATATCTCTCAAATAAAGTCTTTGGACAGTGCAGTGTGCCTGTGCCAAAACAGCGAAGAAGTCCTACCTCTCAAACGAAGCCATTTGTCATTGCAGGGCATGCCAGTAGGACAAAGACCTCACATATCTCTCAAATAAAGTCTTTGGACAGTGCAGTGTGCCTGTGCCAAAACAGCGAAGAAGTCCTACCTCTCGAACGAAGCCTTTGACAGTGCAGTATATGCCTAAACAACAAAGAGGTCCCGCCTCTCAAACGTAGCTTTGGCAGTATGGTGTGTGCCAAAGCAACAAGGAGCGTCCACGAAGTCTTTGGCAGCGCAGTACAATTTGGTTGGCCTAATGAGCATCCTTAGAACCAAAGCCATCTTCATTTCCAGGACACTCTCTGTTGGGTCTGTGGGCATTTTCACGATTTTGTTCAATTTTCAATAAGATAATCTAGTTTACAGGTTTCAGATATGCGTTTGCAACGTTAATGCTTATGCATTTCAAGATTTGCCCAACATTGTGTCAAAATCGAATCTCAAGTTACCAAAAAGTATGATTCTGATGAGCAAAAAACACGAATTAATAAATACATAATTATCTATTGTAAACTTACCACCAGATGAAATGCAGATGAGTGATATCGTTGCCCCCTCTGCGTAGGGCCCAACAACGTTCTTCACTTCTTCGCCGCTTTCATCCAAAATCGTTGGTTTCGGCGGTGGGACTAAAAAGAAAGAGAAGAGAGAGGGAATGATCTCGCGGTGATTTATGTATGTGTATCAATATAGACGTGTCCGTATTTCTAAATTCAAAGTAAGCATTTCCGATTTTCTCGAAGATCCTTGTTTTGTTGTGGTCACAATGAGCAAGTTCGCTTTTTTCCGAAATGGCATGCCAATCCGTAGGCGTATTTTCGAAACCTACCGAAATCGCAGGTTCCACTGACGTCATTGCAAAAATCCTCATTTAAACACTACTAACTAAATCTTTTAAAGCTATTTCAACCTGACCCAACCTTTCCTATAAACTAACTTGACCTGCTCTTGGTTTCCGCCAACCGCCTGGTGTCCCCCGATGCAGCTGCCGAAATTCGCTTTCGAGTTTGCCTGTGATCAAATGTGCTTTCAGAACGTCCGTCTGCATAAAAAATGATGACAGTGCAATCTGCGATTTCGGTAGATTTCGAAAACAAGCATTACGTCGCACATGTATAGAGTTGCTGAAAGACTGCGCGATTCTGAAGTTCGAAGGATTTGTCGCAATAATGATCTAAAAAATGGTAAAATCTTTTCGCCTGTGTGTAGGCCCCATACAGTTGGAGTCTCCAAGTACTCGTATATGTATACTCGTCTGGAGATGTAAATGGTTGCAATATGATGGTGTGACAGACAATTTGATTGTTGACATTTTGATATTTGCTGGCATTGGCTTCTGACTATAACCTCTGGCTTCTGCGAGCAAGATTCGGTTTCCAATAAATTTTGTTCTGGTTCTCGATCCAAGCAAATGCATTCCAATTTTCGGAAATGCAGATCATTTCCTTTGCAGAATTGGAAAAGAATTTCAGAATTAAAAAAGGAAAGGTATCATCCATACGCAGAATCACATCAAATCGGAATATGGCAACACATTTGGCTCAGTGGAGTTCTTTCAAATACATGTAAGGGTTCAACTGATGAGAAAGACCACCACTCACTGTTCCTGAGGTTCATTCTCAACCCTTTTATGCAGATAAGTTTTATGGTTCCGTGCATGCTCACTGCGGCCCTCCCCCCAAAAAGCAGGTTACGGCCCGCACGCTGTAACAATCCGTCACAAATTCCAGAAATCCCTTTGAGTGAAAGAAGGAAGAAGCCAATTTGGACCCATGCAAAGTTTGACATTGAAAACATCCGCCCGCTCATGCCGAGCGCCATCGCGAATCAGATTGGGCGAGAAATAAGCAAATTCTCAGAAATTTCTCAGAAGATGGGGATAAAGGTTTGATTAGGCTATGCAATGATAGGGAAGCCTCAAATTGGAGCAAAATGAGCCATCAGAATCGCTCGTTTTCAAAAGGTAAACAGTCCAAAAATGCGTTTATCTGACAAAAAGGAAAAAATGTGCTTCTAAACTTATTTTTCGGAATTGTTAAACATATCCTCTTGGAGCTTCACCCTTCTTTTTGCTTCTGACGTTTTGGGATGATGCGGAGGTACGAGCTCAGACATCGCCGCGGTAAAGAGAACAGCGAGAGGTCAAATGGACTGAGAGAGAACTGAGAACTGCGAGAGGACTGCGAGAGGTCAAAGAGAACTGCGAGAGGTCAAATGATCAAAAGTAATATAATTACTTTTGATCAGAATAACGAAACGACATTTCCAAACAGGTTTTTGCCAAACTTCGCACACTTACACTCTCATTGGAATTTGCGTTTTCCTAATAGCTATTCTCTGCGCATATAGCATAAGGTTCTCTATACAGCCTTTTTCGCAATGAGCAGCGCAGTTTTCCACATCCAAATCCTACTGCTTTAATTAAACGTGGCCAGTGCCCTCTTCGGTGAATGATCGTTGAGTAAATAGAGATCGTTTAGAATAAATCTGCTTCACGACCATATAGGCAAGCTTCTTCACTTGAGAGCTAAATTGAATAGTCGTGTTCTGTGAAAAGAAATGACCCCATCGCAGTCCTGCTATACACGCATGCATCTCATAAACGGATCTATACTGGGGTGGTCGCCACTTAAAGGAAGTGTTTGAAGTGGACATTTTCCCAACAAATAATTCATTTGGTGAGTCAGATTGAAGGGAAAGAAAGCACTGACTAAATAAATCAACAATACTGAATGCTGTGGGCCCACTTAATTGAAATATATGCCCTTTCTATTGAAATACTTGCGGGAGTAGCCCTTCCAGACTCAAGTGCAAGGGTGAAGTTTTCTTTCTAGGAATGTTGGGATTCGGATTGCATATTATATTGAGGGTATTGTGCCGCTATTCCGTTTGATTAGAATAATGCGCGTATTTATTTTTTATTGTTTGAACGAGTTCAATTGGTACCTACTCCCTATGGGAAACACAGAAACAGTTTTAGGAAATGAGAAATGCACATGGTGCTGAGGACTACTGCATCGGAACACAGCTTCTGGCATGGATATTTTCAGTGAAACTGTTTCCAATGACAAGTTCAGTGCTTTAGACCTTTTGTGCTCCCATAAAAACAGGACAGTGGATGATGTTCCCTTCTCCTGATATCTTCAAAGAGCAACCCACGGTAGACAGACAAAATGAGACTTAAGTGCGAAGCAAACAAGTAAGGGTAGGAGTCCTAGTGAAGCAAACAAATGAGTATGTAAGTTCTAAGTAAGTCCTACAGAGCAAAGTAAGTCTTACAGTATAGGCTAAGTAAGCTTTATATAAAGTAAGTCTTACAAGCTAAGTAAGCTGAGTAAGTAAGCTGCGTAAGTAAGCTGAGTAAGCTAAGTAAGTAAGGTAAGTAAGCTAAGTATGCTATTTACGCTAAGTAAGCGAAAGCTAAGTAAGCTAAGTAAGCTATGTTAGCTAAGTAAGCTAAGTAAGCTAAGTAAGCTAAGTAAGCTAAGTAAGCTAAGTAAGCTAAATAAGCTAAGTAAGCTAAGTAAGCTAAGTACGCTAAGTAAGCTAAGTAAGCTAAGTAAACTATAAGTAGCTAAGTAAGTTAAATAAATAATCTAAGAAAGCAAGTAAGCTAAGTAAGCTAAGTAAGCTAAGTTTGCTAAGTAAGCTAAGTAAACTATAAGTAGCTAAGTAAGCTAAATAAATAATCAACATGCAAGTAAGCCAAGTAAGCAAGCTCAGTCCGCTACGTAAGTCCTACAGAGTTAAGCAAACAAGCTGAACTAAGGGTCTTCCTATTTGCAAATATTTTCAACAGATTTTCTTTTTTCTTTCGGATAATCAGCCCTTGAATTTTGGTGAACCCTGACGCACTGAGGATGAATAAACGACTGCAATGGCGAAACAGAAACTTAAGAAATAAAAAGCGATAGCCCGGGATAGACTATCTCTGCTTAAAAATGAATTCCTGCCTTTCCACCTTGCCCTTGCCTTTTTCTCTTGCATATTGTATGAACATCATACTCGTATTTACATTTTCGTGCACCTTCACAGCAGCACAGCTTATGTCGGGATATTAGAATTTTTAAAAAGTTAATGTCAGATTTTTGAATGGAAAACTAATCTGCCGTCCTGCCTAGCTGCCGGGCTGCCTGCCTTCCACAGACACCCTCATACACGTATATGCACCACGGCTGGCTTCATTTTGATCCGGGCTCACCATATTCCATTTTGAATAATTCACCAATTTCTTGAAAGATGTTTCTTATGGCTGTCTCAAACACGGAACCCCTTTGAAAGTAAAAATGGACTTCTTTTTAACTGAAATTAACTTTTTACAACACAACTTTTTACAACAAACCGTACAGCCTGGTTACAACAATCCAAGAAATGGCGGTTTGACTCGAGAAATGGTTTGTATTGAGTCTCCTAATTTTGGGGAGAGAACTTATCTGCGATGCCTGAAGTTCCACGTAGAAGCAGGAGTCACAAACAGTACCCGCAAATCACATTTGAAGATGCTAACAGAGAATACATTTTAGCATGCTTGGAGAAAAATCGGAAAATCTGCGGCAATAACGACAAAATCGCTTGGATATCGACTCTTCATCAGGGAAATAAAAGTTTCGTGAAAAATTTAAATGCGGGAGAGTGCGAAGCTATAGCTTATGTAATGAGATCATGTTGTATTGGTGTTTGGAGGAGGTTTTCCAGAAATATCACCACTTCGTTCCATGTCAACCGCATCATATTATAGATGCAGTTTGATGAAGTGGAATGCCTTTATGTCGCCCGGTGATTTCTGTGGCACACACAAAAACACTTCACATAAAATTTCCACACGTGTTAGGAAACACCAAAAACGCAATTGCAATTCAAAACGTATAAGATTCGGTCCGAAGGATCCAAAATTTCGAATTTTACAGGCAAGAAAATAAATTCAGGTTATTCAAAGTGAAACGGAAACTCACTTCGCAGGATCACCTGTTTTTTGAAGTGCCGCTAAAGTTTATTGGATGGAAAAAAGTCTGCGCGTCATGTTTACAAAAGCCCTGATCACGGAAACCGTTCAGTGAATTCTTGGAACTGCAAGGCGTTCCAATTTTTATACCACATTTGTACTGCGGATAGGCATTGTAAGCTAATTTTGTGAAACGCTTGTAGACACGAATACATTGTGCCGAACTAATTTAGAACGCGCGCGGGCGAATTTAGAACGCGAATTTCCTTAGCTCTGGAACGCGCATCTCTTTAAAAATGTAGGCTCGAAGGTCTATTGAACACAGGAAAGAATAGCTTTGGAAAAAGGCTGACAGAATATGTGCATCATGCATGGCTGTAGCGAGCTGAGTTAAGAGTGAGTGGCGGACGGCCAAACCTCTGCACAGCAGATAGCATGAGAAAAGTGTGTAAGTTGGCCTGACAACTCATCAGAAAGCCCATTACCTGCGGCTTAAACCGGGCAAGGTGATGGAACTTGAAGTTGCCGTTGACATGGACCAAGGACATGGAATCTCAGAATTAAATAAGTTGTGTGTGTGTGCAAACGGTCAAGTTGGCTCGATGTGATCGGGGAATGATTCACCATCAGGCTCTTGCTTTACTCCTTTAGCCGATGCTGATACTTTGAACCATTTGCTTGGACCAACCTCGCATAAATGGCAATTTCCAGGGTAGGAGAATCCCTAGAAATATTTTTGGTCCGATAATAAACACCAAGACATACGAGTTTCATCTTCTCTCGAGTATTCGATGGCGCAATCACATAAGGGACAGCGCCGAATGAGGAAGAATTTGTGGACGCTCCATTGCGCACGCGGATGTTTAAGACACTTCAGAAGACACTGATAGGGACAACACTTCAAACACTTTCTGCAGTGCTTTCAAATACCAAAACCATCCAGAAAACTGCAAGACCGAACAGCGGAACGACAACACCACACACAATATGCCTCACAAGTCAGCGGGAAATATTTGAATGTGCATGTTAAGTCCATACATAGGGAAATATTTCTCTGCAAGACAAAGATAGGACAAAAAATACCAGTCAAGAAATTTTCTGGCGAGGGTTATCTCATACGAGGATATTCTCATGCGCATAATTCTCACAGTTCGGGTGATACCTATCATACGAATATGATGTCCAAAGAAAACAGTGAAGAAGGTAAGTAAATGAAGCAGTGATGTTTGGGCCACATTGTATATCTTTTTCAATGGAAGAATTAAATGAAGCAGGAAAGCGTGCGGGTGCTCGAGCATTGTGGAAAATGTGTGATGGATAGGGGGCGGTTTCCCATATCTCGCTTCATTTTGTCCCGCACCAACGAGCAGCGTCATTTTGCCCCGCATCGTTTCGCCATTTTGCCCCGCGTTTCGCATCGGCGAGAGAGAAAAAAATGAATGATAGGAAATCATGGCGTGAAAATGAGACGCTGAACAGATTAAAATGAAATGATGCCTCTAGGAGAAGCATTCAGACGAGAGGTTTTTTCATTTTCTAAGTAGTTAGACGTGGGGAATTACGATGCGGTTCCAACAACTGTGTTATGTTTCCCGCACACGGCGACATTTTTCTGGAAGCAAAATTTCCGGCGTTGGAAAACTGAAAACTTTCATTTCAAACAAGGCCATGACCTTGTTTGAAACAAAGCTGTTTGAGCGACACACAGAAATTGGAAAATGGCCAAAATCAGAGAAATGGACTGCTTTCGCTAGATCCGCATGCGGCCACAAGATGCAATAGAAGGGTTGAAAGATTTTTGGGTTTTTTGGGTTTTGCGTAAATTCGCGCAGATATGAGCAAATTGGCCAGATTGCAACTCGTGCGCAGTTGTTGAGTCAAAATGCAGATGCCAGATTATGCCATGTTTGGTCATTTGCCAGACTTCCATGTGTTCAATATTTTGAAGTGTTGGAACTCACTCCGTCTGGGGACCAAAAACTGCAGTAAAATGATTTTGCTTCGTTCGTGAAATTATATCTAATGCCAAACACATCCGTAAACATTCTAAACGTGTATGCCCGCCTTATTTTCTCTCAAGAAAAATAAAATATATTTCTTTTCTATCCGAGCCTGGAGGCAGTCCCAATACCGCGCACCGCTTCGCCAAATGCCTCAAAAGGCGATCTTTTTCTTTCAAATATTTCCACAATATTTTTTGCTTTTCAAAATTGAAGGAATCGAAGAAGAGACCGATAATCCAAAATGACTTCGGTAAAAATTAAATCTCCAGAGCTTACAGGGTGCTAAAAGTAGGCATATCAAGTTGACAAAGACTAAACCTTCGTTCAGAATTGCCTCGGAGCTCAAAGATGCCCCCACATCTATGCGACCGCAGCAGTGCGGCAGATCTGTGCTCTGTTGGTTTTTTTGTTACGAACAACGCTTTTGATTTTTTGACATTATTCGTCGATGTTTGTGATCGATCATTTTGTTGAGGTGATTGGTCACCAACCATGGATACGAGCGTAGTAATGTGATAGAATTGTGGTTTTCTGCCAACAAATGCTTGTCGCTACAAATGCGAAAATGAATTCAAGAAATTATCTCCTCGTAAGAATCGATAAAAATACTCTGAAAATGTAATTTTACACTTTTTGTGGACAAAAAGTGTAAACTAATTACACTTTTATTTTCAGTGTGAAAACAATTTTTGTGAATTTATTATTATTTTCATTGCATTAACGATAACAGTATTAAATTTTTGTGTAAAAAGTATTTTACTGAGCATTAAATTGATTGAATTTTTTGCATGCCCTGATATCGTGCAAGCAGTTCACCATCATCATCATCATAATTGCCATAATGAGCAGACAGCCATACGGCCGGTGGCTCGGCTTAAACCTTGTTGCACAACTTGGGTTCGCAAGGCGAACAATGCCCCATAATCGGAGCCCAACTCCGCTCTGCATTCAACTGAAAGGACTCGGATCAGTTTTACGGCGTATACACGCCAACCCGCATGATTTGCCGACCCGAATATGCTCTGCAGAGCGGCGACGTGTGTCTTGTGATGTGTGGCTTCTGTGTATTGTTACCTGCCAACCTCTCTTGGACTGGAACTAGGTGTTCTTTAACGTGCACAGTGTGATGCTGCACACGGGACCTCCTGCTTAACGTCTCATCCGAAGGAGACGAGGGACTTGGCCACTACAAGTAAGCCCCCTTTCTGCAGCACAACCTGTGGTACAAGGGTGGTCTCCCATCAAAGCATCATCCAGGCCCTACGTTGCTTAACTTCAGTGTTCTGATGGGAACCGGTGCAAGCCACGAGGTATGCGTGGATCACCAGGCCAGAGCGCTGATCACTAGGCCAGAGCTGTAAAAATGGGATAAGCATCAGAATAGAAGTTGAAAAGCATGGCCACATTGCATTTGCCATCTCCACCAGTGCACTACCAGTAGTTTACATCGCCATATTTGACCCCAAGGATGTGTTAATTGCACCACTTATTTCTGATCTATTTTTTATTTCTGATCTGATTATTTCTGATCGTTTACGAGGGCATCCAAAAAGCTCCTGCAACACCGTCGTGACAGCTACGAAACAAATAAAGGTTCATCATTCTTTCCATCACATGCCTTCAATGTTATCCTCTTTCTACACAATGACATGTTTGCATCGGTTCTGTTTGCAACGTTAAGCAGGAGGTTCCGTGTGCAGTATCACACTGTGCACGTAAAAGAACACCTAGGTCCAGTCCAAGAGAGGCTGGCAGGTAACAATACACAGAAGCCACACATCACAAGACACACGTCTCCGCTCTGCAGAGCATATTCGGTTCGGGAAATCCTGCGCGTTGGCGTACGCCGTAAAACTGATCCGAGGCCTTTCAGTTGAATGCAGAGAGGAGTTGGGCTACGATTATGGGGCTGTGTTCTCCTTACGAGCCCAAGTTGTGCAACAAGGTTTAAGCCGAGCCACCGGCCGTATGGCTGTCAGTTCATAATGGCAATGATGATGATGATGATGAATACACTTACGAAGAAGGTAGATTTTAAACACTGGCAGTCGGACTGATTCACCCCATCGAAAACGGTACATTCGTTTTGAAGATATTGGAATTATGCATTTACAGTCTGCGTGTGGGTCAGGGCCGGATTTGGATGCCTGGCACCCATGGGCACTGAGAATATTGGCGCCTCCATGGCTGATGCCAGGATTTTTTTCGGGGGGGGGGGCAAACATTATGTTGGCCCCACACGATGCGTTGACGCTATTGGGGAGGGGTCCTGGGAGGGGTGTCCCCTCCCCGAAGGGAAGTAATTTTAAAAATGGAACCTCAAATGGTGCTCAGAATGCTCAATTGAAAAAGCGGCATTTTTCCACACAAACTGTTGGGGAAAATGCTGTCTTTTGCCAACGTCAAATCTGACGAATGTCATTTCAAATCTATAATTTGCTGCTGAAATAAATTACAAAACGAAAATAACCTAAAGAATAAAACAAAAAAAATCGACATGAATCAAAGGACCAGCTTCCTGCGGGCAGGAGGATGTGATGGCAGGGTACAAGGACGTCATTCCCTATTTACGCCTGAAAGAGTTGCCACTTCGTTACTTCTGCAATGTGATGATTTCTTCAGGTGAAAACGCCAAACAAAAATGGTCACTTGTTTTACTCACTTCTTTGAGCTCGGCTGTGCAGCCGCCAGCCGGAGGGCCAGCTGGTGGCTGCAGAGTCTTTGGATTATGTTTCTGACGATGTTTGATGGATCTTAAGTGGCATCGAAAATGGATTTCATTTTGAAAGAATGGCGTTTAACTCCAGCATGACATTTATTTGCCCCTGCAAGAAACAAAAGTGCGCTACACACAACACACGCTTGAATTTCTCCACGAAAATTGCATAGTCGTTTGTTATAAGGGGCAATATATTGGAAATTAGAAAATTAAATTTTCTGCACATTGATGGTGTTTGACTCCAACAAAACACATTTTTCCCCTGCAAGAAACAAAAGTGCACCAAAGGCAATTCAGGAAAATGTGAAAATGAAATTGTCTGTGCTTTGATGTCGTTTCACTCTTGCATGACATTTCTTTGCCCCTGCAAGAAACAAAAGTGCGCTACACACATCACACGCTTGAATTTCACCACGAAAATTGCATAGTCGTTATCAGGGGCAATATCATGGAAATATGAAAATGAAATTTTCTGCACTTTGATGGTGTTTGACTCCAGCAAAACACATTTTCCCCTGCAAGAAACAAAAGTGCACCAAAGGCCATTCAGGAAAATGTGAAAATTAAATTTTCTGCACTTTGATGGCGATTCACTCGCATGACATTTATTTGCCCCTGTAAGAAACAAATGCACACAAATTGGAAAATGGAATTCACTTTGATGAAATTCACTCCAGCAAAACATATTTGCCCCTGCAAGAAACAAAAGTGTGCCAAAGGCAATTCAGGAAAATGTGAAAATGAAATTGTCTGCACTTTGATGGTGTTTGACTCCAGCAAAACACAAGCAAGAAACAAAAGTGCACCAAAGGCAATTCCGGAAAATGTGAAAATGAAATTGCCTGCACTTCGATGGTGTTTCACTCCAGCATGGCATTTATTTGCCCCTGCAAGAAAACCGAAAGTGCGCAAATTATAAAATGAAATTTTCTGCACTTTGATGGTGTTTGACTCCAGCAAAACATATTTGCCCCTGCAAGAAACAAAAGTGCACCAAAGGCAACTCAGGAAAATGTGAAAATGAAATTGTCTGCGCTTTGATGATGTTTCACTCTGGCATGACATTTCTTTGCCCCTGCAAGAAACAAAAATGCGCTACACAAATCACACGCTTGAATTTCCCCACGAAAATTGCACAGTCGTTTGTTATCAGGGGGAATATCATGGAATTCAGAAAATGAAATTTTCTGCACTTTGATGCGTGTTCATTCCAACAAAAAACATCTGCCCCTGCAAGAAACAAAAGTGCACCAAAGGCAATTCAGGGAAATGTAAACGATGGCGTTTCACTCGCATGACATTTATTTGCCCCTGCAAGAAACAAATGTGCGCAAATTAGAAAATGCAATTTTCTGCACTTTGATGGTGTTTGACTCCGGCAAAACACATTTTCCCCTGCAAGAAACAAAAGTGCGCCGAAGGCAATTCAGGATATTGTGAAAATGAAATTGTCTGCGCTTTTATAGCGTTTCACTCTAGCATGACATTTATTTGCCCCTGCAAGAAACAAAAGTGCACTACACACGCTTGCATTTCTCCATGAAAATTGCATAGTCGTTTGTTATCAGGGGAATATCATGGAAAGTAGAAAATGAAATTTTCTGCACTTTGATGGTGTTCACTCCAGCAAAACACATTTTCCCCTGCAAGAAACAACAGTGCACCAAAGGCAATTCAGGAAAATGTGGAAATGAAATTGTCTGCGCTTTTATAGCGTTTCACTCCAGCTTGACATTATTTGCCCCTGCAAGAAACAATACACAAATCACACCCCAGAATTTCTCCACGAAATTTGCATAGTCATTTGCATTCTCGAGAAAATGAAATTTTCTGCACTTTGATGCATGTTCATTCCAACAAAAAAACATTTGCCCCTGCAAGAAACACGTGCACCAAAGGCAATTCAGAGAAATATAAAAATTACATTTTCTGCACTTTGATGGCGTTTCACTCGCATGACATTTATTTGCCCCTGCAAGAAACAAATGTGCGCAAATTAGAAAATGAAATTTTCTGCGCTTTGATGGTATTCACTCCAGCAAAACACATTTGCCCCTGCAAGAAACAAAAATGCACCGAAGGCAACTCAGGAAAATGTGAAAATGAAATTGTCTGTGCTTTGATGTCGTTTCACTCTTGCATGACATTTCTTTGCCCCTGCAAGAAACAAAAGTGCGCTACACACATCACACGCTTGAATTTCACCACGAAAATTGCATAGTCGTTATAAGGGGCAATATCATGGAAATATGAAAATGAAATTTTCTGCACTTTGATGGTGTTTGACTCCAGCAAAACACATTTTCCCCTGCAAGAAACAAAAGTGCACCAAAGGCCATTCAGGAAAATGTGAAAATTAAATTTTCTGCACTTTGATGGCGATTCACTCGCATGACATTTATTTGCCCCTGCAAGAAACAAATGCGCGCAAATTGGAAAATGGAATTCACTTTGATGGAATTCACTCCAGCAAAACATATTTGCCCCTGCAAGAAACAAAAGTGTGCCAAAGGCAATTCAGGAAAATGTGAAAATGAAATTGTCTGCACTTTGATGGCGTTTGACTCCAGCAAAACACAAGCAAGAAACAAAAGTGCACCAAAGGCAATTCCGGAAAATGTGAAAATGAAATTGCCTGCACTTCGATGGTGTTTCACTCCAGCATGGCATTTATTTGCCCCTGCAAGAAAACCGAAAGTGCGCAAATTAGAAAATGAAATTTTCTGCGCTTTGATGGTGTTTCACTCCAGGAAAACATATTTGCCCCTGCAAGAAACAAAAGTGCACCAAAGGCAATTAAGGAAAATGAGAAAATGAAATTGTCTGCACTTTGATGCGTTTCACTCCAGCTTGACATTTATTTGCCCCTGCAAGAAACAAAAGTGCACTACACACATTTCACGCTTGAATTTCTCCACAAAAATTGCATAGTCGTTTGTTATAAGGGGGAATATCATGGAATTCAGAAAATGAAATTTTCTGCACTTTGATGCGTGTTCATTCCAACAAAAAACATCTGCCCCTGCAAGAAACAAAAGTGCACCAAAGGCAATTCAGGGAAATGTAAACGATGGCGTTTCACTCGCATGACATTTATTTGCCCCTGCAAGAAACAAATGTGCACAAATTAGAAAATGCAATTTTCTGCACTTTGATGGTGTTTGACTCCGGCAAAACACATTTTCCCCTGCAAGAAACAAAAGTGCGCCGAAGGCAATTCAGGATATTGTGAAAATGAAATTGTCTGCGCTTTTATGCGTTTCACTCTAGCATGACATTTATTTGCCCCTGCAAGAAACAAAAGTGCACTACACACGCTTGCATTTCTCCATGAAAATTGCATAGTCGTTTGTTATCAGGGGAATATCATGGAAAGTAGAAAATGAAATTTTCTGCACTTTGATGGTGTTCACTCCAGCAAAACACATTTTCCCCTGCAAGAAACAACAGTGCACCAAAGGCAATTCAGGAATTGTGAAAATGAAATTGTCTGCGTTTATTTTGCGTTTCACTCCAGCTTGACATTATTTGCCCCTGCAAGAAACAATACACAAATCACACCCCAGAATTTCTCCACGAAATTTGCATAGTCATTTGCATTCTCGAGAAAATGAAATTTTCTGCACTTTGATGCATGTTCATTCCAACAAAAAAACATTTGCCCCTGCAAGAAACACGTGCACCAAAGGCAATTCAGAGAAATATAAAAATTACATTTTCTGCACTTTGATGGCGTTTCACTCGCATGACATTTATTTGCCCCTGCAAGAAACAAATGTGCGCAAATTAGAAAATGAAATTTTCTGCGCTTTGATGGTATTCACTCCAGCAAAACACATTTGCCCCTGCAAGAAACAAAAGTGCACCAAAGGCAATTCAGGAAAATGTGAAAATGAAATTGTCTGCGCTTTTATGGCGTTTCACTCTAGCATGACATTTATTTGCCCCTGCAAGAAACAAAAGTGCGCTACACACATCACACGCTTGAATTTCTCCACGAAAATTGCATAGTCGTTTGTTATCAGGGGCAATATCATGGAAATCAGATGAAATTTTTCTGCACTTTGATGGTGTTCATTCCAACAAAACACATTTGCCCCTGCAAGAAACAAAAGTGCACCAAAAGCAATTCAGGAAAATGTGAAAATGAAATTCTCTGCACTTTGATGATGTTTCACTCCAGCATGGCATTTATTTGCCCCTGCAAGAAACGAAAGTGCGCAAATTAGAAAACGAAATTTTCTGCACTTTGATGGCGTTTCTCTCATGCAAATCTACACATTTTTTCTGTGGTCCACAATCAGGTTTGGGCATTGGGGGGTCACCCCCCTGGCCTGCGCCGAGGTTACCCTTGGCCGAAGTCCTGTGTGTGCCCTGCATGTACTGATGCAAAGTCCAGTATTTATCTTGTCTCCATCTTTCTCTTGTCTTACTGTTTGTTTTGGTGGAGGTGGCTCACCATTTATAATGCAATGATAATGCAATGAGAAAGTAGCTTGTCTGGCATTAAGAGGTAGGCCAAGCAATCATCACGGATCACGGACGGGTAGATCACAGACAGATAACAAATGCAGCATTCTGTTTCTTTTGTACTTTGTTTTGATTTGCTGATGATGGTAAAATGACACAAAAACTCAATCCAGAAAGTCATGTCCAACAGGTTTTTCCTTGCTCCATCTATTGCGACTGCCGAACCTCCAGGATTAGAAAATGGGACTTGAAATGTCGTAAAATGGCATTTGAAGACCCCTAATTCACCAAAAAAGCAGCTTTTTGGTAGAAGCTTTTTTGGTAAATTAGCCCCAGACCCCCTGCACTTTGCTTGCCCTACCCCCCCGTCTCAGACCTGTTACACCCCTCTAAGGTACCCTACCTTACCCATCCCTGTCCACAATTGACCCAGCTTTTCTTCTCCGTGCCGCGACCACAAACAGTTCCCAGAAAAACCCCAAAAAGTCCAGTTGCCAATTTTTGCAGCCCCAGTCCTGGGAAAAAGTGCTGTGATGCAGTAGGAAAACAGGATGAGCTGTGATGCAGTAGGAAAACAGTGATGGGAGCGGCAGCACTCAGCGGGTTAATGATAATTCTGAGCATTCAAACTTTGTTCTCGATTTGGATTCTTTTGTGCATTTGATTCACCAATTTCCAACTTGGTTGATGGTTTTTTGACTCTCCAGATTCCCTGTTGGGCTCTTGATTTTTCAACTTGAAAAAAGTTCTGACGAGTTTTCATCAAAGGTTTCCCAACTGGATTCGGAATAAGTTTAATCAAAAATTGAGGACTATCTTAACTTTTCTTTTGCGCAGTTGCATTGTCCGTTATATTTTCCAACTGGACTAGCTGTTCTTTCGGCTTCTTTTGCTTACATCAACTTATTTTTACGACTGATATCAGGATATAGCTTACATTTTAGGAAAAGGATATAAAAAGAATCATAGACTCGATGCTGTGGAAACCGGTCGGACATTCCAGATAGCAAGCAGAACCGATCTTGACCCACTTGCATATCAGGCCTGTGAATAAACACCAGACCTGTGATATTTTGGAAGCAAAGCAATTATCAAGCAGGCCTTTTTCTCAGCATATTTAAAAATTGAGATGGCCCGAAAATCAGCTCCACTGCTAAGATTCTGGCATTTTTGAAAATTGGCAGTTCTTTTTGTGCATCTGCCAAAATCGGAAAAATCTGAATTGACAAATTAGAAAATTTGAGTCCAGAAAAATATTCTCCAGACATCTTCCGTATGGCCTTGTCTCCGCCATTTTCATCAAAAGTGCAATTCTCATTTCTAAAAACAATTGCTACGAACGTTCTGCAATACGAAGGGCATTCAATACTTGATGTCCCTAACAGGGTTCCGGTTCCCCAATCGCGATAATATTTGGCATGCTTATTGATTCACCTTTTTCAGGCTTTACTGCAAAAGATTGATCCTCGTTTTCAATTACTTTTGGAGTTTTCTACTTTAATTGCGGGAAACCTTTCCGACTCTTGAAAATGGGTCCCCAGAATGCTGACAGCTTACCAGAAGCAGCATCGGGTTGAAGTTTCCAGGGAACTTCTTCCAGGGAATTCAGGTGATTTCTTTACCCGGCTTGTGGCCCAAGATGAAACCTGGATCCACCACCATGATTCAGACACAAAACAAGAGTCCATGCAGTGGAAGGAGGCCAGATGAACCTCAACATGTGAAGTTCAAGAGGCAGCCATCTGCTGACAAAGAGATGCTGTCAGTTTTCTGGGACGAGAGAGGTGTCATCATGAGAGATTATCTGGAACATGGTCGAACGATCAATGGTGAGTATTATGCTGACCTCTTGGCAAAATTACGAGAGAAAATCCAAGAAAAGAGGCGGGGAATGTTGCAACATGGTGTTCAAATCCTGCAAGAGAATGCACCTGCCCACAACAGCAGAATCGCCACTCAAATGCAAAAGAGATTTTGGGTAGGAAATTCCCGCGCATCCACCATATTCTCCTGATTTAGCCCCATTTGACTTCTTCCTGTTTCCGATCCTCAAAAAATACCTGAGGGGAAAACGTTTTCCTGAGAACGATAGCCTGATAACGACAGTCGAAGCATAGTTTTCCACCCAGCCTGAGGCATTCTTCAAAGAAGGCATATGGAAACTGAAGCACAGATGGGAGAAGTGTCAAACTCTGCAGGTCGATTACATTGAGAAGCCTTAAGGTTCCTGCAAATTTTCATCGAAAATGGATGACTAGAACAACCTCAGGGACATTAAGTATTGAATGCCCTACGTAGGTTCAGGGCAAACAGATACTCGTACAGTCCCGGTTCTGCAACAGGGTTATGCTGGACAATTGAACTTTGTTGTGGAAATGGAAAGGGGTGAAACTTTGATGCGAGGATGGAGAGGTGACTTTCCAGAAATAAAAAAAACATTGAAAATGATCCTTGTTGCATTGACTTTTTGCAGTTTTTGTCTTTGAACAAGTGGCCACTCTGGCAATTAATTCTCTGTTCAGTCGAAAATCAGCTCGATTACTTGCCAACAATCATTGAACATGTTGGAGGAGCTGTCCGAATTCTGCACATCTCTTTTTCAGCCTGAGAAAATAGCCAGTTTTTTTATGCATTTTCAGCCTGTGAAAAGAGAATCTTCAGTTTTTATGCCTGTGCTCTGTACGCATACCATCATTAACAGATTCCGATTGAATTGATGGCCCCAAGTCTTGCAAACATTATTGCCCTGCAAAGGATTATTTCATTTCCCACTTTTTGGCAACAGGTAGAAAAAGTCATTGGGAAATTTAACATCGAATCCATCGACACCTCAAGACCCTGCTGATTCTGCTAACGAAGCCAATTCGAGGCTGTGACCCGGAAAATCGAATAGCTGATTTGATAGCGAACCCAACACTGTCAGTAAATTTGATAAGAGTTCGTTATGTTACCTTCCATCCAATAAAATGTTTTTTTTTGAACAGGCAATAATGCAGGAAACTGGAGTGAAATGGTGCATTGTTGGGAGGATATTGCTGTTTTGAAACCCCTGTAAATTGTTTGGAAGTGACATCTAGAAACTCAGATAGGGGCCTGATCAAGAATTTTAAATTGGAGGAGAGCATTTTTACTCCAATGAAAAAAAATTTAACTGCCCTATGAGGTAACGCTACTCCGGTGATGATCTCTCCACCGTGAATGTTTACCAAACCCCTCCATCCTCCCCTGGCTAGTTTGCCTTTAGCATTTTATAGTTACCCCAAAAATTTTGGAGTTTTCCATGAATTAAACCATGGCAGAAGAAAAAACAAATAATTTATTTTAGAATTTTTTCTTTATTGTATTTTATTTTTTATCAACAAAATAACAATATTATTTCACATTTCCTGATCTCAATTCATTAAAAAACCTTACATTTAATAAAAGTAGGTGGAGGTGGCGGCAGGATGAGGGTGCCGAAAAACTATTCAAAGCTAGCGAAACACAAAATCACTTCTGGCGAGAATGAACTGTGAACAAAGACAATGGATGGTTTCTGGGCTTATGATGTATCGGATAAATCAGTGACTGATGCCCAAGGGATGTCACAAAAGAATGAAAATTAACGATAAAAATGATCAATCATGGCTCACACACAAATTTAGCAGAATGAGAAATGAATCCCAGAGTTGCAGACGAGCAAAAACACAGGTCAAGAACCAAAGAAAAGAAAGAACAAAAACGATGCACACTTAAAAGCAACTTCTGAGCTCGATCATGAAAATGTAAAAAAAAAAAAACGTGGACACAAGAGTATCAATGATCCCAGATATGGCCAAAATGTCAGGAGTGAGAACATTGACTGGCCCTCATGCAGCTGATCGCAAAAAAAAACAATTTATGTGTGGGATCTTTATGTATTGTGTTTAAGAGGGCCTTGAAAAAAAGATATTTCCACACTCCTCAGTTTTGGCAGAAAGAACATTGCGGAAAATGATGACATGGACTTACAATTTCATGCACAGACGTCGGGAACAAAAGGCTGGGAATGTGGAAAGTCTGTTGCCACGAATCACTGATTCAGGCTTTGCATGTTCATGACAGTGGGTGGCAATCCCCACCAATTGAAGATAACACTGCTCCCTCCCTTTCCAGTTGAGTTCGAAATATTTCTCTAGATTTTGAGCTCATTGGTATCACTGTATGCATGCATCTCTCTTTGCATGGACGAAATGGCTCAATTTTATTTTTAGCTGCATCATACAGCTGACAGAAGGGTAAGGGGATTTTAACTTCGGTGGACGGTTCAGAGAAAAATGACAGGGTTTTCCTGATTTTTGCCTCCACCTTCCTCATGCGATTAAGTGTTCTTGTTTGGAAATCGAGATTTTGCTCGATTTTTTGCAACTGCCCCCATCATATTTTGACATGTTCTCATTTGAAAATCGAGATCCCCCCCCCCCCCCCCCCCCCCGAAGGCAAAATCCCTCAGATCTTTCTCCCCTCCGAATGTTTGGGTTCATGCCACAGTTATCCCACAATCTCCCGAATATCAAACATAACAATCTGCCCAAAGGAGGATTTGTCATTGCTGGAAAAAAATGGAAAATCTAACCAGGTTGGGATTCAGCAATCCTCAAGGGAGCTCAAACCGTTCCAAAAAGATAACGATTAAGTTGCCCTCTTAGCCATCGACAATTTGACCATCAACTGGATAAATCAAATCGATGGATTCCAAAACTCAAAATGAAAACATCACAAGAATAAATGCATGAAAAGTACTGCAATTTTAGATCGGAGAAAACCATACGAAAAAAATGAGGTTGAAGGACAGCCAGTCACTTTAGGATGAGGATCGTGGGTCCCAGTCAGCAAGACTGGAGCGACAGTTGCAAGTTTTCCTGCCGAGACATTTTAAACGTAACCATGTCAATGGCAATGAGTCGAAGTCTTAATGATATCCTGAAACACAATAGAGGACAGCCAGCTCCTTGGATTCCAGAACAACGCAAAAGTAAGATAGGGCCACTGGGAGTCAATGGTCTGACACCCGCAGTCATTGAAAGCAGAAATTATTGTCAAAAACAACATCACTGTTCCACCTTGCTTTGAAAATAGAGTGCCAACGGCTGAACTCTTCACTGTATAATATTTTGTAGAATGAATTGACATTGGGCAAAAATGGAATTTTGTTGCTATCCCTCATGACAATACGATTGAAGTGGGAAGGCAGACAACATGTCAATGGAAAAGAGAATGCAGAACATGATGAACGTTGGAGAATGTATTTTGCAAGGGAAGCTCAAGCTTGAATTTCATTTTTTGATGTCAAAGTGGAAGGAGGATGGGACATGGTCCAGCCATCCAAATCGCCACACGCTGCCATGCTCAATCATGTTAGCAATTTTGCATCAAAGAACATAGCGTTGAAATTAACAATTTTTTGCATGTTCTTTTGGACACTGCCATGCGTAAGATATTTTTTCCTCTTGGTTCA
>JASGXE010007096.1:0-28721 GCA_030068105.1 Sinentomon sp. SZTP_YWyxl
ATGACTGCTTTTTTTTGATTTCTTTGTTTTCTGCTTCGTTTCACCAAAATCATTTGTATATTCAAATTTCTGTGCATTGTAAAAGGGATGCCATAACGGAACATTCCCGGCATCTCTTCAAGACTTGTTTTTGTCAAATTATTGTTCAAAAATTTCAAATAAAGGTGGATTTCAATTCAATTCAATTTGGTCCAACAAACCAGTTCCTTGATGGACACTCCAATCCAATCCTGTCCTCTGTGACCGATGCTCCTTTTTTTCTTCTCCCACTGCGGATTCAACAGCCACGGACACCATGGGACAACTGTCGTTGAGAACTTCCATATCCTATCCCATCTAAAGAAAAACATTCAATTATTATTCAGTGGTGCATGTGCTGCCTCATTCTCTCTTTCCATCTGTCCAATTGAATCTTCATCCCATGAGTATTTTTTTGTTTGCCGCTCTGTTTTTGTCTGTAATTGTAATTGTAATTTAAAATAATTTGCCCGGACACAGTCCTGCGCAAATCAGCAATTAAGCAGGTGAACACCCTTGTCATATTCGAGAAAAAGACAGCATGACCATAAAATCCACAAAGACAACTTAAAGGATCAACACATAATATATTGGTATGGTATCATGACTCATGTCTATGTAAGCCGAGGGGAAGACTGCCCTGCAACCCCATGCAAAATATTCTTCCGGAAGGTGCTCACACTCAAATCCTCACCTTTCCCAAAAACCTCTGCATTTAAAGAGTTCCACTCATTCACAGTTCTGACACTGAAAGAATACTTACCAACGTCCCTACAAGCACGTCTGGTTCCCAACTTGAAATCGTGATCATGCCTGCCACTGTAAGAAGGGGAAGCAAACTCTCCTTGATTTTTGACCAACCAGCAACATTGTTTAACCCTTGGAAAAGACCTATCAGCCTAGAAACCCTTCTGCGTTTAGCCAAGGAATTCCATCCTAGATCAGATATGAGCAGAGTAACACTGCTTCGAAAGTCATAACAACCAGAGACAAAGCGAGCTGCCCTTCGTTGCACTCTCTCAAGCATCTCAATATGTAACAAGTGGTAGGGGTCCCATGCTGCAGCTGCATACTCTAGCAATGACCGAACAAGTGCGAAGTAAACTTTTTCTTTTATGCTTTTACTTGCTCTATTAAAAGTTCTTTTAAAAAAAACAAAGCTGAAGTGGCTTTATTAACCACATTATGCACATGCTTCCCCCAACAGAGGGTCTTTGTAAATGTAACTCCCAGGTATGTAACACTATCGGAAAAAGGTAACTCAGTATTACAAAGGTGGTACCTGCCAACTAATGGATTCACCTTTTTTGTAAAGGAAATTAATACACATTTTGAGACATTTAAACGCATACCCCACTTTTCACACCAATTCTCAACAGAATGTAGATCATTTTGAAGGGACTGGATATCACATGGGGATGTTATTTCTTTTAACATAGCACAGTCGTCCGCAAATAGGAAGGTCTCACAGTTTATACAGGAAGGTAAATCATTTATATAAACACTGAATAGCAACGGTCCGAGGACACTTCCCTGTGGGACACCTGAGGTCACACTACCAATAGCTGAGAAGATGTTTTTGAGCCTAACCTTTGAGTACGACCAAGGAGGAAAAAATCAGCAACTAAGCCATGTGCGGTACCAAATCGAAAGTTTTTCAAAATCGATGAAAACAGCATCCACCTGGCTCCCTCTGTCCAAGATATCAGAAATGAACTGCGAAAAATTTACCAGTTGAGTTTCACAGGAGAATCCCTTTCGGAACCCATGCTGACTAGCACTAAGTATATCCCTTCTTTCAAGCCACTCACAAAGGTAATCATTTACTAGGTGTTCCATCAACTTACAACAGCCACTAGTTAGGCTGATAGGACGATATGATGAGGGGGACCTAGCATCACCTTTTTTGGGTATGGGCCGCACGAATGCATGTTTCCAACGGCTGGGAAGTTTTCCCAAAAGCAAAGACCTTTTCATGATTACCAACAAAAACTTAGCAAATGAAGCTGGAAAGAGCTTTATAAATCTGAACGAGAAGCCATCAACAGTCAAGCAGTTTGAATTTGGCATTTTCTTTATCCACCTCACCAGTTTCTTTATGGTAATTATCTCATCCACAAGATCATCATCTCCAATAGAAAGAGCACTTTTAACAGGCCAACTTGCGGGAGAGAAAACACTTACAAAATGGCTATTCAACAAATTTGACTTATCCAAGTTTGAATGCCTTATGCAACCCTGCTTATCAAGCAAACACTGGACTATTTCTTTTGATCCTCGGGTGGATTTCACCAAGTTCCATAACTTTTTGTAATTATTTCTGGCACCCTCCTGATATAAGGCAGAAATGTAGTCCTCATGAGCTCTCACCTTCATGGTGTTTAATTCATTAAGCAGCCGCCTATATGATACTTTGTGTGCAACAGATCGTCCTCTTAATTTAAACTTCCTCTTACATCTGTGCTCAAGATTTTTTTTTTCCTGTTATACCATGGTGGACGAGAACTTTCCTTTTGCTCAACAAGTGGAACAGCAGCTTGATGTTTAAGGACAATATCACAGAACAAGTCCCAGGACTCATCAAGGTTTAAGTGAGCAACCTGCATAAGAAAGAGAGGGAGGTCAGCCATTATGGCATCCTCAACTAATGGTCTATTAATTTTTGAAAATCTTGGAGAAAAGTGTGTTTCAATATTGCAAACGACTTTGTCAATGTTAAGATCAACATAAACCAATTCATGATCACTCAATCCATCCGTAACTACAACATCCTTAATCATGCTTACAGGTCTAACCAAAAATAGATCCAAAATGTTTGAAACAGTAGGTGTTATACGTGTTGGAGCATCCACAATCTGCTGAAGGTGAAAATCCTGCAAGAACGAGAGGGCTTTATTTGATATAGCTGTATTGGGTAGACTGCAAGGTACGGATAAATTTTGCCAATTGATATGAGGAAGATTGAAATCGCCACCGATAATTACTCTTTTGGACAGATTTACCCCAGCTCTGATTTTTTGAAGAAATTTTGCCATGGAGGAGAAAATATCACCAGCACTTGTTGGAGGTCTATAGGCAGCTAACAGTAACAGGGAGTGCTGCAATTTCTTTCCAACTTTGAGTTGGCAGGCAAGAAACTCATGATCCTCAGCAACATGTAAAAGTTCCGAGGGGATAGAGGACCTGACCCCAATGGCGACACCACCACCATGCAAGTTTCTATCCCTGCGAAAAACAACATACCCTGCTGGAAAAACCTCTTGATTGGGAATTTCATTATTGATCCAAGTCTCAGTTAGCAGAAACACATCAGGTTCTAAAATTACCAGCAAACTTGCCAACTTTTCCACTTTGCCTCTTAATCCCCTAACATTTATTTGAACAATCCTAAGACTCTTGGGCATATTTATTTTTTCAGATGCCACCGTGGAAGTGCGTGGGGGAATAACAGCAGAGACAGAAGATGGAACATTACGGCTCAAGGAGAAACACAAACTGTCATGAGGAGCGGCCACACACCCTGGAGTTTGAGATGCAGCAATTACCTTAGCCCCTCTCGCCTGCTTACAAGTGCTAAAAATCATGGTAATGAGAGTAAAGACTATTCGAAAGTGTACGTGCTCCATCAACAGAGTAATGCAGACCATCAATCGACAAAGAGTGCTTTTGTACACTAGTGAGATTTACAAACTTCACATTTCGGCAGAGCGACCAATTATATAAAGCCAGATTTAAGCTATCAATTTTATCTATGTTAAAACCGTACCTGAGAGTAGGGGGCAAACTACAGACAGCAACATTGATAGTCTTATTCAGGGAAATATTTAAATTGTGAATATCTTTCAACATCAAGTCAAATTCAAGAAATATTTTCGATTGATTTGGAACGAACATCATTTGTTCCAATGTGGAGGGTAACCAATATGTTCTTACAGGATATACTGTTCATCAAGCGCTTAAAATAACAGACATATCTGACACCATTCCACCAGATTGATAGAAGGTGCGGCAATAGGCACCACGAAAAAACTTTACAAATGGCAGAAGTCTACGAACGTTCGAGTCCCCTATTGTGACGATGGCACTCTGGTATCGTTTAAAAGCATTTTCAGAAGGGGTGGCGGATGATGGCGCCACCATTGAAGGGTGTCGCAAGACAGCGGCATTGCAAGGAGGAGTTCCAGATAATTGCGATGCTGCAAACCCAGCAGCTGTCGGAATGGAAAAATCATGAGCAGACACTGGCTGCTGAGAAGAAACCTGACCAAGAGTTTTTTGCACATATGCTCTAGACACATTTGGAACCATGTTCTTTGCTGAGAGACGATTCATAATGATGTCCAATTTTGAATCCATGGTCAAAGTCAGTCCCTCCACTGCAGCAAGCCTTTTATCAATATCAACTAGTGCTGAGATAGAAGTGGTGAGTTCATTTAGCCTTCGTTCCAGAGAGTCCAACCGGTCCAAAGGAGATTTTGTTGATTCACGATCTTATCGAGGTGAGGAGAGCAACCAGCACCAGCTGCATCAATCAAAATGGACTTCAAAGTGTCATCCGATGAAAAGTCACATTGATTGTTCAGTGCGGTTTTCTGCACCATCAGTCTGTCGTGTGGCAAGCTCAGCATCGCAAGACAAGATGGCATCACGGATTGACTTTTGTTTATACTTTGAAAGATACTCATCCCTCTTGAGTGCAAAATCAGCTAAGGCAGAACCTTTTAGCCTGAGGCCTTTTTCACCGGAGCCAAAAAATATGACATCGTAGATAGGAACACCATCACAGTTCAGTACCACACTGGAGACTTTGGCAGGGAAGGGAGGATGGCCTGAGACTGAAGCAAACACCAGTGAGTCAACATCGAACGTTGGACCAGGATTAAGTTCAACATCAGATCCTAGAAGAAGAATCAAATAGAGCCATGAATATGCACAAGCAGGACGAAGTGCAACGTTGGTGATCAGAGGAAAACGTCTCCGAGTTTTCCGATTTAGCATCAAGTGGCGATAATAAGCAGCTGAAGAGTTTTCAAACCACAAAGCACCAAGGTGAAACTTGATCCTAGCTCTTTCAAGTCCATTGCTGTGATAGATATCCGAATGCATAAAAGCTCCACTCTCAAATGAATCACAGCTATTGGACAATAACTGTGGCTGAGGAAGATCAGGAATCCGAACAATGTAAACCAAAATATCCAAAGGCCAATCCTCAGCCCCATCGTTCTCCTATTCCATGGTGGTCAGACTGTAACTAAGTTTTGTATTCAAATATCTAGGTGTCAATCTCTCAGATGATCTCTCTTGGGGTCCCCACATCAATATATATTGTCCAAAGCAAAAAAAGTACTTGGGTATGTTAGCGTAACATCAGGCCTGCTCAACACCAGCCAAGCTTAAAGCATATTCCAGCCTTGTTTACCAATTTTGAATACGCATGTGAAGTTTGGGACCCATTTCTTCCTCCCACATCTGCATGTTGAGAGGCTCCAGAGAAGCGCCGTAAGATTCATTTGTGCTGACTACAGAGGACTTCATCAGTCCCTGAAATGATTTCTCGTCTAGGCCTTGAAACTCTTTTCCAAAGACGTTCAAGCAGACGCCTGAAGTTTCTTCAATCAATAATTAAGGGTACCGTTAGTACCTCTCTTCCGTCTAATTTTGCCCAAAGGATAATTCGCGCCGCACCGATAATGGCCACTTCATTGAATATCCCATCTTAAAATTTAATAAGCACTTTAATAGTTTTTCCCCCGACAGTACGCGAATGGAATGCCCTTCCCTCCTCGGCCCCGATTTTTGCGTGCTTGTCGTAGTTTTTTTTTCTTTTTTTTTTTTTTTTTTTCTTCTCTTCTTTCTCAGGTGGGCTCCATTTAGTTGGTTGCAGGCCAGACCTCTTTTTCATATTTTGCTAATTTATTTGCTGTTTGTTTCGTGTTTGTGACGTTCTACTATTGTAGAGATTGATTAATAATAATAATAATAATAATGAGTCCAAACACCAACAATATCACATAGGCCAGAATCCTCATGGCACACGGATGGAACTGGGCACGACGTCGAGAATGGAGAATGGTGAACTGCATTCTCAACGAATAGTTGTCCTTGAAGACGTCAATCATCAGAAACCAGTTATTGGATGACAATTGAGCTGGCACCAATGTTCACAACAGCCTATCCTAGGTGGGCCTCCATAAACCTATGCCCACAAGGTTCAATATCAACTATCCAGTATTGACATCATCTAGTTTTATGCTAATTTCCTGCAGAGAACCTAAAAGAGGCAAGGTCTCCCAAGCCCCGAAGGAACAATCGTTTCACCCCGTTTGTAATCTTGGACCCCCCCGACAGTTGAATTATTCTTAACCAGATTCTAAGATTTTGCCAAGATATAGCACTCAATCATACACCTCATCCCAACTCAATCTCGTTCTTCACCTCCCTTCCTTCTCTTTTGATTCTTTTACTTTTTTCAGTTGTGACTGGCTCTACGGATGGCATTGGCAAGGCTTATGCATTTGAATTGGCAAGAAACGGTTTTAATATCATCCTCATCAGCAGAAACAGACAGAAACTTGATAACACTGTCAAAGAAATAAGTTAGTTGTTGTTGTGTAGCCTAACTGTTTTTGGTTGGAGTTCTTTGACTGTTGGAACAGTTTTGTTTTGGTCATTGTTTGCATAAATTTCTCTTAAATGCAGCAAATCAGTCTTCCCCTGAGTGGGCATTTGTATACGTGTCTCATTTATTAAACCTTACTGTATATCACACGTGGATTGTAAGGAGCTTTAGTTTCAGACATTCCCAAAGACGCGGGTCTTATGGGGGGTAACACATTTCACGGAGGGGGGTCTGGGAGGCGGAGCCCCCCAGTAATCGGGGTCTGGGGCGAGGTTCCAAGGGGCAGAGCCCTGGCGGGGGGTCTGGGGGTGGAGGACCGGGGTCTGGGGCGGGGTTCCAAGGGGCAGACGCCCTGGCGGGGGGGAGCCCCCCAGAAGCTGAAGAAATTTTGAAGTTTAGGCTTCATCTCGGTGCTGAATTTGTGTTCTTTGGCCAAAATGATGCCAGAGATAGTCGCAGTCACTTCCTTATCTTTTTGAGTTCTTCTTGTTCAATTTGGAAATACCCTGACTTTTCCCATTTTTGTGGAAATTCCCTGACTTTTCCAGAGAAAAAAAGTTTACCGACAATTCCAGGTTTTCCAGAATGGTGGGCACCCTTTGACTCTAAAAAACTGAGAATGAATTTGCTGTAAAATTCATGAAATTAAGGCCAGGGCTCCCCCGGATGCCCGAAGGCCGGGGAGCCCTGGCCTTCGGGCATCTGGGGGGGCAGGCCTTCCTTCGACCAGGGGGACCCCACGTATGGGAATTCTCCT
This sequence comes from Sinentomon sp. SZTP_YWyxl, assembly GCA_030068105.1. Taxonomy (NCBI): domain Eukaryota; kingdom Metazoa; phylum Arthropoda; class Protura; order Sinentomata; family Sinentomidae; genus Sinentomon; species Sinentomon sp. SZTP_YWyxl. The sequence continues at coordinate 7,395 of JASGXE010007096.1, forward strand.
GAAATTGATCATGGAGGTGGTTTTTCTTGGAAGGTCCCCTCTGGCCTTTGGCCAAACGGAACCTGGACTCCGACCAGGGGTGGGGACTGGCCTTTGGCCAGGGGGGGGGGGGGTAAACCCCCTACCCCGTATGGGAATTCCTGTTTAGTTTCTGTAATTTCATGGGATGAATTCAATTGCTTTCTTTGTTTGCTAGATTTTAGCTGAAGATTGACTTGCGTGATATTTGAAGGACTTTTTCCACCTCCTTTTACCAAACACAGAGTTTATTTTATTTTTTATTTTTATTTTTTTTTGCTTTCGAGTCAATCCAACTTGAGACAGTTTTTGTGAGTTTGGTTAGATGAATCCAGGAAATTGTTTTTTCCCACACCTGCCCTGGTTCCACCTACCCGTGGTGGGTGGGGTGGGACCACACAATTATGTTGGTGACTGACCTGGCAACTGGGTCCAACCACCAATGCCGTGATGCAAGTGGGGGTGGGGTGGGCAAGTCAATCCTACAGCCAAGTGGCCTCATAGATAGTGAATGGGCAGGGGGACGCCTACAGATTATTCCTCATGGTCCTGATGACTCCAAGGGCCAGTGAGTCCCTTGGTCATCTACCCAAATGGTAAATTTAGCGAGTCCCTTGGATGGACGAACGGGCAAGGGATGATATGATACGGCAAGAGAAAAGAACCCAGGCACCTGGCCGCCTCAGACGTATCCAATTTGCGTGGCCAGGCAAACCCCCGTGAGAGCCTGAATAGCAACCCAGTCACATTGATACTCATTGCTCCAAAACCTAAAATAAAATTGAAATCGATGGACCCTCAATTTCCAGCCCAGCACCTTCGATTATGATTTCAATTACGACCGGAATCTGTATTTGCCTGTCTGTTCATGGCATGGTTTGTGCCTTTTTTACTATTGGATTTCCAGAAATAAATTGTTTTCAATTTGTTTTTCTTTTCTTTCTATTCCAACCAAGGTGCCGAATTTAATGAAATTGAAGTGAGATCAATTGAGGCTGATTTCTCACTGAGAGATGTTGATGGAAATACAGTTTCACCGGATGTAATTTACAACAGAATCAAACAACAACTGAATGGTGTTGAAGTTGGAATTCTGGGTAGGTTCTCTGGCAGTAGCTCTGACAGACAGGCTAAGTAAAGTAGGCCCATGGCAAAAAAAGCACAACAAGCAAGGCAAAAACAATGCTTGGCATGCCACTGATCAAACAATTCGAAAACTCAAACCCACACCACCAAACTCTCCATTAACCTTCAGACAAGTGTCATGTCATTCAGAATGTGAAAAAGGAAGAATAATTAACTAGTCATTTTCCATCTGGTATGAAAGATGCGGTGGTACTGTGTTCGTGGTCAAAGTTATCGCTGGTCAGGAATTTGTGGAGATCTGTAACATCTCTGGTCTGAAACTGCACAAAATAAAAAAGTTAAGAAATCATTCCACCATCAAACCGAACTGAATTGTGGAACTCATTAAATCATCCATGATCGTGTAACCCCCTCTCCCTCCCCCTAGAAAGTTACTGCTGCATCATGCATCTGCCCAAGTTTCCAAGGAGAGGACCACAATACATTTCGCCAAAACACCCTCTGCTGACCTGACCTAACTGACTTTTAACCTGCTTTATTTTTTCTCATCTTGTTTTGATTGCGGGCTGAGAAAAAAAATATTGGGTTGTCGTTTATTGTAGGCCTAGGTTAGATCAAGTTAAGTTCAGATTAGATAGGGTTAGATCAAGTTAGGTTCAGATTAGATAGGGTTTGATCAGGTCAGGGCAGATTAGATTTGGTCAGGTTCGCGGAAAACAAGCAATTCGAAATGAGAACGAAACTTAACTATGAAAATAAAAAAAAATAAATAAAAAACATTTCTCACAAAGAAAAAGCACCTAGAGAATCTGAAAGAAAGACAAGTTGTAATGGAAATCTGAGGGAGCTGTTTTAATGGCGGAAACGCTGGCTGAAAAATGTCTCGAAAGATAAAGGCCCCATCCATAATGTTGTGCTTGTGTCCACCGACATCCACCACACATCCTACTGAATTCCATCCTGTGCATCCATTAAACAACAACTCATGCCTGGATGATGCTGATAATTATTTATTGTGCCACACCTACAAGTAGAGCACGTTGAAAATGGTGATAATTTTTGGAAAATTTCGCTCAATAGTCTAAAAATTTCGTTTTTTGGCGGTGGAAATAAAAAGGCTAGAACCTGTCAAAAACGCATTTTCAGTCATTTTTACAATGTGATTGGCTGATTGCTTTGAATTTTGCAGAAACATTGGAAAAATGATGTAAATAAACTGAAGAAGAGACCGAGAAAAGAGCAAAAGAAAGCTTTATTTTTCAAATGTTTTTGTGCACTATGCTTGCCACTTAATTAAAAAAGGAAAAATATGTTTTCGCATGTATTTCGTGAAAAAAGGAGATATTTCGTGGAAATCAATGAATTTCGTGGAAATTTTCAGATTTCGTGGAAAATCGCCCATTCACAATTGCCAGAATTGCCTTTTAATTGAGTGAAATGATAAAGAAATCACAAAAGATGGTTGAAATGGCTGATTTTGTTTTGGCGGTGGCAATTCATTTTCACCATTTTCAGAGTGCTCTAGTGATTAGGGTATTCTGTTAGGTACCCTAATCACATTGTGTTTCTCTGCTCTCATCTGCTGTCTTCTAAGCAAATGAAACAAGCAGTGTAGGTATCCCCTAATGAAGGCTCTCCTATAATAAAAGAGGTTGAAATAAATTCCTGAGAATTCTGCAGTCATCAAAAATGTATTTTTGATGCCTTCAAGGCATTCTGGAAATGGACACCTCAAAACGGTCATTTTATTGTTAATGGAAATGAAACCTTAGAACAGAATGTTGTGCACTTGTTATTTCTTCTGGAGGGGGGGGGGGGGGGGTTGGTCGAAGTCTTTTTTTTTTCTTCTCGAAATTCTGATTTTTTTGTCGTTTTTAGATTTTCAGCCTGTCAGAGCGGAATGTTCTGAAAAAAGAGGCAAAAACCATTTTGAATTGTTATATTTACTGGTTCAACAGAAATTAAAGAATACCTATGTGAAGCTACAACCGGCCAAATTTTCGATGAAAAACCATGCTTGTGCTGAACACAAACTTTAACTTTCGGTCAATTTATCTCCCTCCTGATCATTTCCTCCAATTTGACATGTGTATCTCACTCCAGTCAATTTGCAAGGACTCTGATTCTCAATTTTTTGTTATTTGTTCCATTTTCAAGTTTCTTCAAATATCCCTGGTAAAAAATCCCTCTTTTCAATCGATGCCTTTCTCTGAAGGCACAGATGAGACACAAGCAAGGAAAAAAATTAAAAATCTGACCCCATCAGAAATTTCGTCGTGACTTTTTTCTTCCCCGAAATCCAAATTTTGACCATCTTCATAACATGATGCATTCACTCAGAGCACGGGACAACATGAATGCTTCTGGTTGCATCTTCCGATGGACACGTCTGTTGTCCAACCGCTGGAGAAAGAGAGCGGTGAAATTTTACAGGGAGCCTGCTGTGGGTGTGGGTGACCCAACACTGGTTAAAATTTATGCTAAATCGGATGATAAACAAAAAAGTTGAGTCGGACAAGGAGGACCCCTAAAATTGAACACTGTGAGGGCCTGTGTGTAAAAGCTTTGGCTTAAATGCAAAACAAGATAAAAGTTTCCTTGCCAACCATGTTGAAAATTCATGGAGGTTAATTGTGTTCCCTATATGCTTTTTGCCTCACAGGAACACACACAAGTGTGCGTGCCTGTTGTTCGACTTTTTGGTCAGACGAACTTTACATTCATGTTTTTTGTAGCATGTTTATTTTATGGAAATGGAAAAGGAATGCATCAGTTATTCGCAATGATGTTGGAAATGACTTGCTGGTAAGGTGTTCTTCTGCTACAATCATTGAAAAGGAACAAAATTAAATTAAACTTCAAAAACACACCTGGTTCGACTATGTCATCTTAGCACGATAACATCTTCGGCAGGACTGACGTTTTTGCAGCTTGGCTGGACCAGACGATGATGTGCTGGAAGCTGGAATCATTTGACATTATCAGTGACTGCAGAGGTTGGAAAACTCTAGCAGAATGAACATTCATTTCAAGCATGAGATTCTCCAGTATGAACTCCTCCCTGTGCCACTTTTCAAATGCCCCTGAGTGGTAGAGATAAAATTTCAAATTTTCCAGATGCCTTTGTTCCAGCAAGCCAGTCATTGCCTCATTCCCGATGCCTTCATCAAGTTTCAGAACATTTCAGAAATTATTATTTTTTCCTCTCCCTTCCCCCATCTCTCCCTCTCGCTGCTCCTCCCTCCCTCTCCCCTCTCTCTCTCACTCGCTCTTTCCCTCTCCTCTCCAGTCAACAATGTAGGTGTTTCTGGGAATGTGACGATTAGTTTTGCTAATGCGACTGCCAAGTTGAAGTGGGATCAGATCAACATAAATGTAGCTGCAACAACATTGATGTGTCATATTGTCCTGCCAGGGATGATTCAACGGAAGAAGGGTGCCATCATTAATATCAGCTCAATGGCAGCATTGAGCAGGGATTACTACACATCTGTCTATTGCTCATCAAAGGTAGGTAAGGATTGGGTTTTTCTATTCCTGAGAAATGTCTTGTTCTTTTTGCTCTTTGCTCGGTTCATATCAAACAATAAATAATGCTCTTTTTGCTGAAGTAGAAAAAGAAATCCAGCTCAGTGAAGAGCTGCAAGCAGCTGGTCTGGTCTGGTCTTGTTTGGTCTGGAAGGGGCAAGCGGGGGGGGGGGGGGGGGGGTTGGTCCATGGCTCTCGGATATAATATTAAAATTATAAAACTGAGCCAAACTTATAAACATGGTACCATCTCATCCCACACACCTACGAATATGTAGAAAGTTCGGACATGTATCAGATGTTCATGCACACGATCACTTTCAGTTACCACGATGTCAGTGTCATTATCATGCCTTCTGCCTTGTTTCAAGCTCATTTTTACATAGGTAATTGTTTTTCTATTGGGAGGGATTGCCCAATTCTCAATAGATCATATGATTTGGCATAACGCCTTTTTTCCTGGCTTACCGCTCCAAAAGAGAAGACATAATTTTCATTTTTGTGTTATGCCTAATTCTTATCACTTGTGGGTCCTTCAGCTTACTTGCCCGATTTACAAACACGACAACATGTGGGGCGTTCGTCCCAAAATTGGGATTACCGGAGCAACAGGCAAATGTGCTGTCCACTTCACCACAATGCCCTGACACATAGACAGATGGTGGAATGTACCTGGTTCGAATGTGATTTAATTCAAATGGAGTTTGGTCCAACAATTTGAACTTAAAAACATTTGAACTTGAATCAATTCCAACTTCAAGTTGGACTTCAGATTGGACTAAAGTTAGGACATTCATCCCACATGTTTGGTTGGGTCAGTAAGTTAGTTAAGATGGGTAAACCCTACTCGTACGTGTCAAACAGGCCGAGTTCCATGGAGTCATGCGCAGTCATCTGTTGGGATCAGAACGGGGAGGGGCAGGAAGATGAGGGGTCTTTGGGCAGGGCAGTTGGGGGCAGTGAGTCTGGAGTGTCTGAGAGCATGGCAGGAGAGAGCAGGTTTCTTGGTCTCCATAGTAGGCTTAGGTGCAGTCAATGCAGGGAATGTAGTTTGATGCACTTTCTTTCGGGTCATGTTTACGGAGGTTGAAGTAGTGTTTGAACTTGGGGCCGGGGGTGTAACCGATTTGGACACTGAGGGTGGCAGAAGGTGGCTAAGGTTGGTCCGACAGTCTTGGTTGGAAGGGAATGGTGGCATGGGTGACTGAGAGGCAGGTTGGTGGGCCAGTGATGCTTAGTGGGGATTGGCAAATGTTCCATGCTTTGTGTTGTGCGGAATCGAAAATCTGTTTTACAATGCATTGGGGAAGCTATTGTCTTGGCGAGACATGCCGTTTTTAGGTATTGAAGTTCTTTGGAGAGATCTTCTGGGTCAGTATTGTGTCTGTACGCTCGCAGGGCCAGGTTGGTCCAGACACCGAACTTCTGGGTTGGATGGTGGACTGATGAATTAGCAGATGGACCTTTGTGGTTTTCGAAATGTTTTACAGGATATGGTTGAGGGAGTGCGGGTGATGCCGGTGGTGTTCTCTTCTTCGTGGGTAAATTTTATGTTGCCATAGAAGGAGTTGAGATGTTGGAGGTAGGTGTTAAAGGGTGGGTTGGAAGTTTGACTCCAACATCTCAACTCCTTCCATGGCTGTACGTTCGTATTTTTTGGGGTAAAAAAACAAATGAAGAATAGAGTAGTTGCTCTTTCTACCATACCGCGGTTGCACTTATTATTCCGTCCTTTTCTCCGGAGCTCTTTCTTTCATTGGAAAAGGTGTCAGTTCACTGTGGATTATGACTGCCGCTTCAGAGATTGCACTCTTATGCCGTCTGCTCCAGCTGACCAGCCAACATTTTCTCCAAAATTCACTTTTCTTGCCAGTGGTATGGGGAGCTTGGGGAACATGAACAGGGTCAGGCCTGGTGCCCCATGTTGTTGTGCATTCCCCGTCTGTCCTGCCATTCTCATGTTCTGTTTCTGTCTGCGGTGTGATGACAAAATCCAGCATTACAAATAATGACATCACATGACATAATTTTTCAGATTTGCATTTTGACACTGCGGGGACAGTGTTGTGCTGCTGCAGAATGCATCATCCATGACAGGATGGATGCATGGATGGATGGATGGATGGACGCCGATTATTCTGTCATCCCCTCTGATATTGAGGTGATGGACCAGTCTGGTCACAAAATACAATGCGCGAAAAATGAGCAAAAAAGGGGAGGGTGGTCACATAAAACTCAACGTTTGATGAGTCTACAAAGAAGCAATTCTATAAATCATCTTGTAATCTTGTTTTTAGCCGAATTGAAATGGATGAGTGGATTTGGAGTAGAGTGCTGATTGTTCACCAGAAGTGATGCATAACAATAATTAATTTTTTCAACATTGATTCAGCCTTGGGAACGATTTTAAAATGAGATTGCTCATTAAATCTTACGGAATGGTTTTATAAGCACAAGCTTTTCGGATCACACCAACTGCTACTTGGGATCAGAAAAACCTTGTGCTACAAGTTTTACGAAGGGTGTTCGTAAAGTTTTTGACATCACCCTGTAGTTCAGAAAATGTTTCCGCTATCAAGATTTTGATTGGTTCAGGACTTCAGACATTTCTCCAGCTCTTTCAGCACAAAATTGCAGACATCTATGCCAATTTTTCGTGGCATAGTGATAGATGAGGGTGTGTTCCTAAGCTCTGAAAATACTGTTTTTTGCTTAGTCTTGAAATCTTGAACATTCCATTTTGCACGACAAATGCCCAAGTTTTAGATTTTTGGATGATAAACACCACATCTACAAACAATTACTGCCTCCTCAAACCCATAGTCCTGATTTGACACCAGCAATTTTTGGTTGAATTACCAAAACTGAAAACAACTTGGCAGAAAAACCATGTCCACGTATTCAGGACTTTGCCAAAGCAATATTTTCAGAGCTATGGAACTCACCCTAATCTGAGTGCTATTCTGCCCATAGACTGTTGGGTTGGACACTGTAAATTTGTAAGGCAAGAGCCAGCGAGTACTTTTTCGGCCTAAGCTAATCGAAATCTTGACATCGCCAATATTTTTTGAACTACAGGGTGATGTCAAAAACGTTTTGAACGCCCTTCGTACAACAAATTCGTTAACATTGCCTGCGAACAATTTCCAAGAGCATCAAAAGAGCAGAAATTGCATACGGATTATGATATGAGTCTGACGAAGCACTGGCTAACTCGGAAAATCACGAATGAATTACATTTTTTTCATCGGAAAGAAAGAACTAAGTACCCTGTTTGAAGTTGCCTCTGCAGTCTCAGTTGTGCTTGACTTACGACTCTGATGCAAATTTGCTTCCGGCTATGTCCGACTTGATTGACCTATTTTATTTTATTTGTTTATTCATTTTATGTAGTATTTGCTTATTTCTGGACTCATTTTGCATTGGAGTAACTTTCCTTTTCTGTTTCTTATTTTCTTTTATTAATTAAAAAGGTCTTCATAAATCAGTTGTCTGAGAGTCTGCAGACAGAAGTGTCTGAACATGGGATAACCGTGCAGTGCCTGCTGACGGGTGTAGTTCGTACGAACATGTCGAAAGCAATGTGTTCCGCTCTGCAGGGGACAAAGTCTGGCCAAAGTGGTGGGAGAGGAAGCTCTCTGTTTGACCTTCTAGTTCCTTCTCCCTCTGTCTATGCCAAGGCCAGCCTCTCCACTCTTGGCTATTCCAATCTGACGGCCGGTTATTGGGCTCATGGGCTGTCTATCTTGTTCTTCAACTGTCTGCCCAGATTTGTTTCTTATAACATGTCCAAGCGGTTGATTCTGAAAGCGATTCATCACATTGAAAATGACAAAGAAAAATCATCCTGATTTCCCCTCCCTCCCTCCCTCCCTCCCTTTCTCTCTTTGTTACAGCATTGCTGTACCCCCAAGCATAAACTGACCGACCGGAATCAATCAATTGTTGTTTTGAAAAGCTTGCTTGCGTCATGTTTTTTACAAATCCATTTTTGACCATCTATCATCTTTTGAGTTGTGACATTCTTTCCTCACACTACAACCCTCATCTACCAGACATTGGAGTGGATTCTTGCTGCTTTTTACCCATATTCTATATCTCCTGGTCCTAGTCCTTTGCTCCTGACTCGTAATCTTACTCTTTAATTTTGCTCCATCTCTCTCCCCCCTTCTCTGTCACTATCGGCTGGGATATCCAGTCGAGGGTTAAGCTTACCTCCGAGTTGCGAGGCAGCATTGTATTAAGGGGGCACACCTTCCGCTTCATATTTTCTTTTACCCGCTGTAACTTTTTGGCATTCTGACCGATTTTGGTGAAATCTTGCACAAGTTTTGGGACCCATATGAGCCTGTTCCATGCAAATTTTCGCCAACCTGGCCTGAGTATTTTTTCCACTACAAGAGTAGTTTAGGATTAGCAAAGAGCAGACATCTTTTCTCCGAAGCAAAAAGACATCGAGAGTTCAAATTAGACACGGAAGTACAAAATACATCCAAAATTTACAAGAAAGCCGGAATTTCCCTAATTTCCATTGCGGCCATCCAGGAGTGTGTTTTCCACCATCCGCTTTGAAAAGCGGTACACGTTTTCGCTGCTGTGGCAATTAATTGTGATAAACGTTAAAATGGGGCAAAATATTGATTTTAAAAATATTCTAGTTCTGTCTTGGGACAAACTGTTTTCACCAGACAATTCAGAGGATTTCAATCAGTCCAGGAAGTTCAAAACCCAAAATTTGTCAAAAATAACTAATTTCACGATTCCGAAGGTGTGCCCCCCTCAAGTCTCTCCCCTCTTCTCTCCCATCGTGCATAATCCATTTTTATTTGTTTGAATTATGAGTTTTAGCTCATAAAACTTCTTACTGGTAAAGTCATTTGAGTAGAAAACAGATCAGGTCTTATTACATTGATTAATCGAGTTGATATTGAATTTTACTTGCTATTATTATGCAATGAACTTGAACTTGCCCACAGATATGAACTTGTTTAGATGAACCGAAACATAAAAGTATTTTTGGTTGTACCTGCAAAGGGATACGGAACAGGGTGTGCCAAAATTGCTCAACAAACCCAGTTTTGCTGTCTTTTTTTTTTTTTTTTTTTGAAAATCGATTCAGTTTATTAAAGAATTTTTTATTTTCTTTGATGTATTCATGCTTTTTTTTTTTTTTTTTTTTTGCTTTTTTCTGGATTTATGGGAAAGTGCTTTTTTGTACTTTTTTCTGTCTTTTCCGCTTTTTTTTTGCACCCAGCTCCACTTATTGCTTGTGCGGAACCTCCAGGAGCAGAAAATGAGGCATGAAATGCTAAAAAAAACCTGGCGTTTGGAGACACCAAATTTATCAAAAAGCTCCAGCTCTCAGGGGATGCTGTCCCCCAAACGCCGTGCCAAGGGCTCTGCCCCTTGGAACCCCGCTGGGTTGTCACGACACACCCCGCTTTGGTAGCCTTCGACCACGAGACAGGGCACCTGAGGCACCCAAACCTCCCCCGCAGAGGCTCTTTTCCTCCATATAACATATCTTTATCTGCCCACCGTTTCTTCTGTGGCCATTTCGGCTTCCGCCTTTTTTTACTGGATGATGCTTTTTCTGCAACACTGGATGCATGATTTTTTGGTTTAATTGGACTGATTGACTGACATTGGTTCACCCAAAGCATTTTCAAAACATTTGTGTTGTGCAACAAGATAAAAAGACGCTTTCAAAATAATTTTTTATTTTTTTAATGAAACACCGATGGAGTCATTGAGACTGGGTCATGGGCATGGGACCCAATGCATTGTTTGAAACAAGGCTCTTTCCTTTTTCTGTTTGCTAACAGCTTGTTTGCTTTCAAATGTCATTGCTGTGAGCGAATAATTATTATGATGTGATGTGATCACACCAATTTGCATTTCTCATTCATTGTCATCTGACGCCATCATCACAGCTCTTTCCAGTTGTACTTGTTCCTTTGTGCTTTGTGCTTGCAATTAAAATTATTTTTATGCATTGCAACTTTGATGAATTAGCTGAATGAGTCTGAAGCGAACTGTGCAGCTGCGGCAGAAGGTATCAGTCCTGTTCTTTCAACCTTCATTTATCAATAATACAGGGTGAGTCACCTCGAATGTTGGTTTTTTCCATAGCAATTTCCGCGAAAATGGCTGCTCCTGCAATTGCGGTGCCATGGAATTTTTGGGGTCTGGTTCTCCTGCAGTTTGTTTGGTTCTATTGGGTTCTTACAAATTGCCACCTCTACGCCCATTCTGGGGAAGGGTAGTTAGGGCTGGCTGTTTTCTATGCAGTGCATTAACTCCGGAACTGTGCTTCAGAGATCCATGGTTCAAATTACAGAGTTGTTCATTTCGTTGTTCTGAAGGCACCAGAAGTGGTCGAATCAAACCCACCCCTGCCTACCATTTTAGGGGTGATTTCCTGCGGGGAGGAGTGGAGAGGTCGGAGATGTGTTTTTTTAAGCAGGCATGGGTTCTCCGTGTCTCGGAAGACATATTTGAGGGTGTCTGAAGGAGTGCAAAGGGTAGTTGGAGTACAAACTGCGATTGGAAAAATACAACATTAGAGGTGACTCGCCCTGTGTGTATTATTGTGGATATCCGGCTTGTCTCCTTCCTCATTCTCTCTCTGCTCCGATTCCAAAAAGAAAGAGAAGATACATAGACTGTGTTTGTTTTAAACAAAAGAATGAAAAAAGAGGAGTTGAACTGAAGACTGATTGAAATGAGAATTTGATCTAACTCTTACTGCCGGGGATATCTTCTATGATTTTATTTTATCTCCACAATAACTGCTCTGTGTCTGTGTGGCTTTCGACAGCAGGTGGATGCCAGATGCTCTAGTCTCATCTTCAGACTGGCCAATCTCGTCTCGAGCAGATGCGCAAAGCATCCAATTTCTGGACTCGCATTGTTATGAAGCAGAAATTATAGTCTTTTTTTGCGGTGAACCTTTCACTTAATAGTGAATTGAAGGTCTCGTAGAATTTTGTTTTCATGCATTGCTCCAAATTCGGGGGCATAAATTACAATCCTGAGCCAAATGCGACGTTACATTATCATGGTTGACATTGTCTGCTGTGCTGGGTGAAAAGGCATGGATATTTTTTTTCTTTTTTGCTCTCGCCTGCAGGTGTTCTTCACGTGCGTCAAAGGAAATGACCTTTTTTTAATTGACCCTGAAATACTTCAACTTTGTACCGATTCCGGAAAGCTGGGATTCACATTTTTGATTGTCAGCTCCAGCTGTTGTTTCGAGATGATCATGAGACAGCTGAGTGATGATCGTTTCAATTGAAGAAACCGAAATGAAATGAAATGGCACATCTCAGATTGGAAAAGATGTTTAACCTGTACATTTGTACCGAACATCGATGCTTTTCTTTGTGCCATGTCAGGAGTGGGAGTGGAAATTCTCACTTTTACGTTTGATGAAAATGACATCAAGGTTGCATTAACATATCAGGTACCTATGCGGGGAGAGAGAGACCTGTTCTCAAACTGCATTTGCAATATTTTGAATCTTGATATTTGGATTTGGTTTTGGTTTTGGCAAAGGGTTAATAATTAAGATGAAGCAAACCAAAAAGATGACGACTGTCTTCTCAAGTCTAGTGCCACATGACGTCATTTCATTTGGCTTGACTGCTTGGCAGATTGAGGTCTACTTGGCACATTCATTTTTCAAATTTGCCAAATCCTGATTCCTGTCCATTCCATTCCATTTCCCCTGTGATGTGATCTTTCTGAGGGGACACCACTCCCTGTAAAGTTATTGATTGATTAATTGTCGATCCATTTATTTAATGCAACTCAATGTGTCATGCTGGGTTTCTTTCTTTTTTAATGATTAGATAAACAATTGATCCTCTCCTCTCATCTGCATGAGTAAAACAAAGCAGAGGGTTGAGCTTTGTACCAACCGACCGACCGACCACCATTTTTGGATGTGTTTTGTTTTTGATTTTTCTATCCTTCTTTCTTTCTGCTTCATACGGTTTTTCATTGCCAATCGATGCTCATAGTGTCTGTAATCAGAACTTGACCTGGACGACAACAACAGCAATGATGACTAGAAAATGATGTTTGGTTGGGTTGGGAGGTTGGGTGATGCAGTATCTGGTCCTTCTCCAAAAACTGGACCTATCCCGATGTTCATCTCACTTACAATCTTACGCATATCAAACCCTAAACCCTAAAGTTTGACGCCTTTACTTGAATGACCATCCTTTTTTTTTTGTTTTGTTTTTTTTTTTTTTTTTTTTTTTTTTTTTTTTTGAATAGCATTTTTGTCTGGTTTTGCTGACTTTGGCATTTGACGCACGTAGGCTGATCCCTGATCTTGGCGGGCCAAAGAAGTGTTTTCAAAAACTGAAATCTCGCATGGTACCTATCTGCCACCCCATTTTCAGTCATCAACTTATCAATGGACAATAAATGATCCCATGAATGATCAGGCAGTTCCATCGGTGATGCCTTAACATGTTGCAAACTTTGTCCAACATGTATGTATTTTCTGGTTTCATTTCTCTGCAATCGGAACGCATCCCACAGGTGAGGCCACAAGGCGCACGGCATGCTGAGCCTTCTTTCCACTTCCTGCAACAACATCCCTTCGTCGTTTCCTTGAAACTGATTTTTAACCTCATGGAAACAGAATGAAAAACAAAGGGAAAGCCACTTGAGGAATTGCCAACTACGGCTCCGTGTGCTGTACGCGTCTCATTTTGTCCACGTGCACGTTGATGTCTGATGCGAAATTGCAAGAAAGAGGATATAACCTTCAAAATGGTCCCAAATTCACTGCTTCAGTTTGGAATTGGAATGGCAACAAGATTCTTCTCTTCGAATTTGAGAAGTCACTTTTGCAAAACTGGCGAGTGCATGAAGGCTCACCTAGTTTGACTGCCTGCCCAGGATCGTCATTTCCTGTTCCGTTTGATGGCCCCACAAAATTGATAACTTGCTCTGTCTCGCTCCAGTTCAGTTCCGAGATGAAATTCGTCGATGCCATCTGGCAAAAAGGGGAGCCCGGTTTTCTCCACCATTTTTTCAAGTGTTGTCAAAAAATGTCAATATTTAATTTTAATTTAATTTAATTTAATGTTAATTTGCATGGGCAAGGCCCTGGCGCAAATCAGCAATGCAATGAAGATTAACATTAATGAGCAATGTCATGAATGTACAAGGATGAAATGCACTCGGATATTATCAGCTGGTTGTGTATCAGCTGGCTGCATAACTTAAAACTTGTAACATAGAAACAAAAAAGATGTTATAATATCCCACGCTGTTCGGCCAGCCATGACCCTATGTTGCTTTTAAAGGTAGCCACACTTATATCCTCACCATTTCCAAAGACATGAGAATGAAGCAGATTCCATTCATTGACTGTTCTAGTGACAAAAGAATATTTTCCAACATCCTTGTAGGAGCACTGTGCTCGGAGCTTAAAATCATGGTCATGCCTCCCCAAGTAGCTAGCAGGAGTAAAAACTCTTTTATATTAATTGACCAACCACCAACATTGCTTAGTCCGAGAAATAAACCACCCAGTCTTGAGATTTTTCTGCGTGAGGCCAGGGAGTTCCACTCAGGTTTTCCAGCATAGATGAGACACTATCCAATGGCGCATATCTCCCAGATACAAAGCGAGCAGCCTTTCTTTGTATTCTCTCCAATTTTTCAATTAAATTCACTCGGTAAGGGTTCCAGACAGATGAGGCGTATTCTAGCAGAGAGCGAACGAGGGCAAAGTATACTTTCTCCTTAGTTGGGCTGTTTGCTTTATAGAAGGTACGCCGAATAAAGAAAAGGGCAGAATTGAGCTTTACTGACCACCTGATTTATATGTTGTTCCCAGTTTAAGTTTTTGGTAAGGATGATTCCTAAATATTTCGTGTGGTCCGCTGTAGCCAGTTCTTGGTCGTTTAGGTAATACCTGTGTATTTGAGGGCTAACTTTGTTACTAAAACTGATTGTCACACACTTTTCAATGTTAATTCTCATTCCCCAGCGACGGCACCAGTCCATGATAGCATTCAGGTCGCTTTGCAATTGAGAGCGTCACCAGCAGACCGAACAACAGTGGAAACAACACAATCATCCGCAAACAGATGCATACGACAACTAACAACAGAAGGAAGATCATTTATAAATATGGAAAAAAGTTGAGGGGCTAGTACACTACCCTGCGGGACGCCAGAGGTTACTGCCTGTGAAAGAGAGGAGGTCTGGCCAACATATACTTGTTGTGAACGTGAAAGAAGAAAGTCAACTAGCCAATTTAGCATCAGCGGATCCAGGCCCAGTCTCTCCAGTTTTTCCACTAAGGCCACGTGGGGCACCAGATCGAAGGCCTTCTCAAAATCAAGAAAGACAGCATCTAGTTGCCCAGAAGCATCCAGTACATTGGAAACGAACTGTGTGAAGTTGACCAGTTGTGTCTCACAAGAGAACCCATGACGAAATCCATGCTGTGCAGGGTGGAGAATCCCATGTGATTCCAAAAAGGATTTGAGATAGTCTGACAAAACATGCTCTAAAACCTTGCAACATGGACTTGTCAGGCTGATGGGTCTGTAAGACTTCAGAAGTTTGGGGTCTCCTTTCTTTGGTATAGGGCACACATAAGCATGCTTCCATCTAATTGGCCATTTTCCAAGAAGAAGGGATTTTTTCATGATAATGAAGAGGAATTTGGAAAACACTTTAGGAAACAGTTTAATAAAATTGAACAAGAATCCATCCGATGTTAAAGTACCTGGGCTAGGCATTAGCTTTATCCATTTAGCAATTTTGTCCTCACTTAGAAGCAGATCTATCGACTCTTCTCTGTCCCCAGGTAGCGGAAAAACATCAAAATGCGTAGACGGTGCGAAAACATGGCTAAAGTAGTTATTTAGTAAGTTGGCCTTATCCCTATCATGGTGTCTCAGGCAGCCAGCCTCATCAAGTAAGCCAGGAATTGGTTTTTTTTTCCACCACCTCTGCTGGAAGAGACAAGATTCCAGAGTTTTCTGAAGATTCTTCTTCCCTTCTCTGTACAGTGCATTAATGTAGCGGGAATGAGCAGCCTCCTTTGCTTTGTTTAAATTTTGTAGAAGCATAATGTAATTGTTTCTATCCAAAGGGGACCTTCTCCTAAGTTTGTACTTTCTTTTACATTTTCGCTCAAGGTTACGGAGCTCTCTATTGAACCAAACTGAACGGGAACTCTCGACTTTGTTCACCAAGGGAACTGAAGCCTGGTGTTTGAAAACTATTCTCGAAAACAAATCCCAAGTCTCTTCCAATGTCAGGTCATTAGCCCGAGATGCGAAAAGTTCGAAATCAGTGACAAGTAGACATTCAACAAGCTCTGAATTTATCTTGGATAATAATGGAACAAGACGAGATTTCGGAACGGATGGTGAGGAGTTCAACATTAGGTCAACATAGATCATTTCATGATCACTAATGCCCTTCTCAACTACCAGGTTGACTGCAAACTCAAGAGGCCTTACAAAGAATATGTAAATGTTTATTCTGGCAGCTGACCTGACGGTGGCCTTCCACATCACTAATGTCACAACTGGCCCCGTCGCCCGACGATCGTTTAGTGGCAGTTTTTTAGATTCCAAGGATTTTGAGACGGCAAAGGCCATGGCAGCCCTGCACTGGGCTAGAGCACCCGACAATGTGAAACTGTCCATGATTATTTACCAACCATATGTCCTACTCTGTCATCATTAACCCGCATCCCATCGCAACGCATTGCCGCTTTTTGCATGTTTTCACATCACACCAAGCCAAGAAGTGCCACCACATTTCCGCATGGGCTCCCATCCGGGAACAAACCTGCACGGGAGCATGAAGAGTGATCCATTGGCAGTCATTTTGAGCTGTGGTGGGGAATATCCTAAATACATGAAATGATCATGAAAAGCAGAGAAAGACATAGAAATCAACCGTAAACAACCCTGAGCTTTATCATGCCGCCTGTTTCGGAGGTAATGGGTCCCCAAAACTGCGCACTCCCAGGCCGAAAAATGGGATGACCGTGGATGCGGAGACTTGGAAATCGACCGATTTCACTCTGAGATACGCTGGAAATGCGTGAAGTTGTGATTTATCGCGTGCATGCTAAGCATGGGCAAGCAATAAAGAACACGACAATCACGGAAGGCCGAAAATTTTCTATCTCAGTTGCCGAAATGCCTTGCTCTCTCCCTCCCCCCTCTCCCTCTCTCTAACCCCTCACCTTATCCCCCCTCTTTTCCTCTCTCGCCTTCCCCCTCTCTCACTCTCGTTTTAATTAAATCTGCAGGTTTAATTGTTCATAACAAACTCTTCTTTATCTTTGTCTTCGTCATTGATTTCTGGACTCTACGTCATTGCTTTCATCTTCTAGTCGACACTCAAGTCAAAAAAAGATGGTGATGTTGTTGTTGTTGTCTGATACTGTTGATTCATTTGGTCTCCTGCTCTCCAACAACGATTTCTTCTTCAAATCGTTGAATTCTTTTTCATCTCTCTTTTCTGTCGTTGGTCTGATCTATGTTGGTCGTCTTTCACTTAAGCTCAGTTGCAAATTAGCCTATGCTTTCAAGGTGTTTATCCTACCAAGGCTGGTGGGCTCTTCAGCTGATCTGAAGAAGAAATATCCCAATTGGGCTGGTGAGTGTATGAATTATTTCCAATTTTATGCATTTTGACAAAAATAAAAGAAAAGGCCTTGCTTTTTCCTGTTGCCTAGATCTACGTAGAGGTGGGTGTTGGTGAGTTTTCTCTTTGCCTGGAGTTGATGCTCTGACAGAATCAGACACACACACACACACACACATGCACGCGCGCACACAATGATTGAACATTGTCTATTTTGCTGTCTGCTGTGTTAAGAGGAAGGGGAACATGAAAAAAAAATGAAAATTTTTCTTTGTAATCCAATTGAGCTGATTGTTGAAACACCAGTTTGAGAACACTCATGCAAACTTTCAATGCCTTATCACTGGCAGCCATTTACCTCAAAAATTCTAATGTAACTTCAAATGACCTTATGCTGGTCTCAGCAGTCATTTTTCACACTTGGCTCATGCTAAAAGGTCAAAAGGATCAAAAGTATGCTGGCATATTTCTATTTGTCCGAACACCCTGCACAATTCTGGCAGCTAGCATTGGCTTGTTATGTCATGTAACATTCGATAATTATTTTTTTATATTAACCACCAGGTCAGGTGGTTCACCACAACAAACGATCTGGTAAATGGGACTACATACACGCAATGCATAACAGGATGTTATTTTCTTATCTGGTTTTTTCATGTGACAGACAATCCTGATGCTTCACTCGAGTCACTTATCATCACCAAGCATCTTGCCAAAGAATCGCAACCAATGGAGTTGAGTGAGTGGGTGTTGAGATTGAGATTTTTTTGATAATTCCCTTTCCCTCTTTCCTCGTTGGTCCCTTCACCACGCATAATTTTTTTCCAATCCACTCCCGCAGGCAGCAGCATCGCAACAGCCAATCCCGTCGTCTGAATGTGTGACGTCATCAATTTTGGCATTTTTGCCTTGCCATCGCTTTTTGCCATTTGGCATGTTTGCCACCGCTTCGCAACTCTATCTTAGGTCGCAATAGGGTTAGGACAGGCCAGGTTAGGTTCGGTTAGTTTAGGTTTCGAAAATTAAATGTTGAAATGGCTGGAATTCCCAACAATCAATCAGAGACGCGCTTGCGGAAGTGGATTGGAAATAAATGTGCCTTCCTTCACCACCCCTCATTCTCTTTTTATTCTTTTGCTTCTTTTTCAGTTGTGACTGGCTCTACGGATGGCATTGGCAAGGCTTATGCATTTGAATTGGCAAGAAACGGTTTTAATATCATCCTCATCAGCAGAAACAGACAGGAACTTGACAACACTGTCAAAGAAATAAGTTAGTTGTTAGCTGTTTTTTTTATCTGTCTTCCTTTCATAGGTCTTGGCCTTTTCCATAGCAGGCTCAGTTGGGTTTGCTCGGTGTTCTGTTAATTGGTACCAATTGACAGAACAGATTGTGGTTTCAATTTGTGTTACACTTCATTCCGTGTCACGTGTCTCCCTCCCTCCCTGTCTGGTTTGGTTTTTAACTGTTTTGCAAAGTAAAAAACAACGAAGACAGGTTGACAAGTTTGAAGAGCATTGGCTCTGTTCAACAATAGCTAACACAATTTGAAGACCTGACACCAGCAATTCAATTATACCTATTCTATCTTACTAAATATTGTTCGATTTTTGAGTTTATTGTCAAACGACAATAAAGTCAAGAATGATGGTAGAGGCAAAGATGTGTTGTTTCCTGGAGCACTTCTAACAAGGCCAGGAAGATTTGAAGTGCTGATTTGATTATGCCCAATCCATCAGGTCAGCCATCAAATGTTATAGACCAACAGGACCTCAATTGAGCCAAGACAGTCTGCCAGGATGGAAGATGACGAAATGGTTCTCTTTGTTGACATTTCCTCTTTTTGAATCCAAAAATTGAGGAAAAAGAAATCACTAAATAGTGAATTTCCTGTTTTTGTGGGATCAAGCAGAAAACTCAGACTGAAAGCACAATGCAAAAACCAAACTCAAAATACCTCTAAACCGATCTCATTCTGTTAATCTTTTTCCAATGAAATTTGATATTTTTTATTTTGCACCTTGTATCTTGTCTTGCTGCTAATCTTTCACATGCTGTAATTCAGCCATTTGACATGCAAGAGGAGTAGATATTGGAACACTTGTATTTTTTTTATCTTAGAATTTCAGTAGTGGATCCAAAATTTTGTGTTTGTTCTTCCTTGGACCAATTTCCCACCCGCTGTGCAATTATTTTGTGCATAACTCTTTGAAAATCTGCAACACAAAGATGGTAAGAATAGTAAAAAAAGGTAGGGAAACCGAAAATCTGACCCCACCACTCGGATTTTATGGTCTTTTTGTGCAAATCGGTGCAAATACAGGTAAAAATTGCATTCTCACACTGTCTACAGAAAGTCTTTTTAGACATTTTGCAAACACAGTCTTTTTTGAACAGTTTCTGTCACACACACAGGCTTAGCTCTGAAACTAGGTGACAATATGAAGATGAAATGGCTTAGCTCTGAAACCAGGTGACAATATGAAGATGAAATGGCTTAGCTCTGAAACGTCTGGGTGTTGAAAAGTGTTCTTGGGAAAAGCCCCCTCCACCCAAAAACAGATTTGGATGACTCATTCCAATCTTTAATTGTTCTCCAAATAATTGCAGTGCAAGGTCATCAGTGGTGAAATGGTAAAACTTTGCCAAATGCTACCCAGTACCCATACGCCCAATGGGTATAAATTTAGCTAGCCCATATGCCCAATGTGAAGTGCACTGGGCTGTTTTCTTTTCAGGCCATACTGTGCCTGCTGAAGTTTTTCCTGGACCATGTGCCATATGTTTTGGGACCGTATGGTCTCGATTACACCACTGAAGGTGAGCCCAACGTTTTTTGACTTGATTGATCATTGAACGACAGAAGAACAGAATGGATAAGAGTCCAGTCAGTAGTGTCTTTTTGCTTTGGCAACGGTTTGATTGCAAATAAGAAATGCGTATAAGACAAGTCCATGCCACACAAGACCTACCCACCACAATGAGCTCTCAAAAACCACTCGTCGTTTGGGGGGGGGGTTGGAAAATAATGAAATTAAATTAATGATGCTGTGAGTCCATGGGGGGATTGCGAAGACAAGACCATGCATTCATGCTAGTGGCTCTTGCAGGGGCGTAGCGATGGGGGGGGGTTGGGGGGGGAACTCCCCCCCCAACTTTTCGGAAAATTGGCGAAAGTTGGGAAAATTGTGAAGAAACGGGAAAAGTTGGGAAATCGCCACTTGGGAAAACTGATTCTCCATTGAAGGGAGATCACTTTTCCCAACAGGCGATTTCCCAACTTTTTCTGTTTCTTACTTTTCTCCCTTGCACCTCTGGCAAAAACACAACTTTTGCACCCAGAATGAGCCCTAAATTTCAAAATTTCTTCAGCTTCTGGGAGCTCCGCCCCCAGGCCCCCACCAGATGATTATTTGACCCAAGGAATACCACTGGGGTTCCGCCCAAGATCCCAATTACTGGGGATGAAATGGAATGGAGATTGAACAGAAAACAATGGACGGTATCACTGAATGGCTCAAAACCTGTGACATTTTACAAACTGCATTAAGCGCCCCATGATGGAAAAAATGGCCTCAAAAACGCAAATTTTGCACCAAAAATGAGCCCAAAATTTAAAAATTTCTTCAACTTCTGGGGGCTCTGCCCCCAGACCCCCAACAGGGTATTCGTCCCTTGGAACACCGTTCAGGCCCCATCCCAGACCCCGCTGACTGAGGATGAATAGAGAACGACTGCCAACAGAAACCACTGGAACGAATGGTCTCTCTGGCGCAAAACCTGTGGAGTTTCACAACCTGCTTTGGTGGAAAAAAATTGGTCTCAATTTCGCAAATCTTGCACCCAAAATGAACCCTAAATTTCAAAATTTCTTCAGCTTCTGAGGGCTCCGCCCCCCAGACCCCCCGCCAGGGGCTCTGCCCCTTGGAACCCCGCTGGGGCTCTGCCCCAGACCCCGGTTACTCCCAGACCCCCCTGCACCCCCGAGCCCAGTTGGGAATTTCAATGTTGCTCCCCCCCCAAATATTCCCTTCGCTACGCCCCTGGGCT
>JASGXE010007097.1:0-29000 GCA_030068105.1 Sinentomon sp. SZTP_YWyxl
CATCTGCAGGAAACAATATTTCAACAAGACCGGGTTTAAAGAGAAAATCCAATACAGGCAAACAAAAAATCAGACCCCACTTTCTCATAGCCAAACGGTCAAACGGTTGAATGATCTTTCATGTGGTGGAAAAAAACGATTCTGTGCTGACACATCACTTTAAATTGTCTTACTCAGAAGTGACAAGTTGGCAGATCTGAAAGCTTCATGGATCATTTGCACAAAAGCTGCAATTGACGCATTTCTAAGACCTGCCTGAAGAATGTAAACGATGTATTCAACAATTTTGGCTTTACAATAATGAAATCTGATAATATTCGATATTAATTGCGATGGGCCAAACTTACAGCGATTTACAAAAACGAAAAACAGAAAAATGGCTACAAGGTTTCGTCACATGAGACAAGGGCACAAAGACAGGCAACAACATGCTTGCGTCAGCCCATGAGTGACCAGGTTTCTTGGAAGTTGGAGGGATGGCGGAGGTTTCCCCCAACCCAACATTGCCAAAATCCCTTTGCAAGAAGAAATTTACGAGTTTGCAGTAATTTACGTGTTCCACCAAAGCATTTCCAAAATTAGGAATATTGGAAACAAGAAAATTGGCTTTTGCACTGTCATTGGTATTCCAACTGGTCATTGGAATGGCATCAGGTCCACTGAAGTTGAAGAAAAAACTTTTCCAAGTGCCCCCTCCCCCCAATGAGAACGAGACTCCCTTAAGTCTTTTAACTCCCACAAAGGAAATTAAGAATTTAAAAGTGTTTAAATTTAAAAAGTGTTAAATTTTTAAATTTAACTTAAATCTTTAACATCTTTCAGATGTTAAAGGCCCACATCTGAACAAAACAGACCCAGTCGGAACTTCCTTTCATTTTTCAATTCTATCGCGAAGCGTTGTTTACTTCGAATAAATTCTTGTTTCGGATCAGACAGACTGGCTCTGACTCATCTTCAAGTGGTGGCTCTGCCGGAGAAAAGCCACGACCTACAGATCTTTCCAGACCAAAGTTTCTTGCATGACATCCTGCACTTCATTTTCTTTTCCAACGCCAACCAGAACAAATGCCAGCATATATTCACTTCATCGCCTGGATTGCTCAACTTCATGCGGAAACAAAAATAAAGCATATTCACCTCTGAATGAGTGAGAATGGGCCGATTTTTTAAACGAAGCCCATATTTTAGGTCGCGGATTATTTTCTTTTTAAATGCAATTTTGTACACAAAAAGTAAAGAATCCGCAGCCTAAAAGATGGGCTTCGTTTAAAATATCGGCCCAATGAGTAAGATTCATTCTCATTGTTTCGCATTCTCATTTTCATTAAATGAGAAGATTTATTCTCATTGTAGGCCAACATCCACTCAAGTGAGCATACAAATTGACACAAAGCATCAAGTGCTATGCATGAGACATCGGAGTTCCTTTCACATGAGTGTATTTTTTTTCACCTCAATCCTCACTCTTCAGGGTTGATTGGAAGGAGAATCACTATTCACTGCTTTGCATCAGTAGGTTTGCCTGGGCCATGTTGGTCAGGTTGAAATGCAAATAAAGACAACGTCAAAGAATGAATGCAATCTTGAAAAATACAATCACTCAAGATGAAAGCAAGGCAAAAGCCAAGAACGTGTTAATTTATTTGAAAAGCAAAGAACAAGAAATTATAAGTTGGTGTTTTGGTGAGAAACAACAGCAAATCCACCAAAATGCCAAGACAATGACAACCTCATGTGTGATTTTTTAAGTGATGATTAAGGTGATCCTTCCGCTTGTAGGCCTTGTTACACATGTCACATTTAAATGGCCTGACAGAAGAGTGACAGGTTCGAAGATGACCCTGCAAATTACTATGATAGTTTGTAGCAAATTTGCATTTTTCACATTTAAATCGTTTCTCCTTGGAATGACAGGCCTGGTGACTCACCAAACATTCGCGATTCTTTGCACAATAGCCACAGCTGTCACATTTAAATGGCCTCTGTAAAGAGTGAGTTACATGATGATCCTGTAAATGGCGGCGGCTCTTTGCACAGTAGTCACAATTTTCACATTTAAACAGCTTCTTGGAAGAATGGACGATTCCATGACGCCGTAAAGCATTTTTCTGACTTGTACAGAAATCACATTTTTCACATTTGTTTGACTTCAATGAAGAATGACGGGCCTGGTGCACCACCAAATGAGGACGATCCTTTGCACAGTAGTCACAGCTGTCACATTTGAATGGCCGTGCTGAACTGTGAGAGATACGGTGAATCTTTAAACCATTCTGACTCTTTGCACTGTAATCACATGTTTCACATTTAAATGGCCTCTTCGAAGAATGGCGGCACGATTCATGGACTTGTAGTGCAATTTTGGTCTTTGCACTGTAGTCGCATTGTTTGCATTTGAATGGCTTCATTGAAGAATGACGGAGTTGGTGCTTCTCCAATTGACCACGAAGCTTGGCGCAATAGCCACAGATGTCACACACAAACGGCTTATCATAACTGTGGGTGATTTGGTGATTCAGCAGGTAAAGCTGACTCTTAGCACAGTAGTCACACCTGCTGCATTTAAACGGCCTCTCTGAAGAATGACGCAATCCATGTTTCTGTAAGCATTTAAGGTACTTTGTACTAAATTTACACTTTTCACATTTAAATGGTTTGTTTGTGGAGTGTCTGAGTTGGTGTGCAATCAAACCATTGCGAGTTTTTGCACAATAGCTGCAAATGTCACATTTAAAAGGCCTTTCGAAATTGTGAGTTCTTCGATGATTCTGCAAGCGACACTTACTCTTTGCACTGAAATCACACATGTCACATTTAAACGGCCTGTCCAAAGAATGGCAGACTTGATGTTTCCGTAAGTTACTCCGAT
Organism: Sinentomon sp. SZTP_YWyxl; assembly: GCA_030068105.1. NCBI lineage: Eukaryota > Metazoa > Arthropoda > Protura > Sinentomata > Sinentomidae > Sinentomon > Sinentomon sp. SZTP_YWyxl. Next base: position 2,870 of record JASGXE010007097.1, read on the forward strand.
ACTTTGAACTAAAGTCACACATTCCACATTTAAACGGATAATTAGAGGAATGTCTGAGTTGATGCATCGACAAGTTCGTCCGTAATTTTGCGGTAAAGTTACACTTGTCACATTTAAATGGTCTATTGGAAGAATGACGGGCCAGGTGATGCCGCAAATGAAGTTGGCGTTTTGTACAATAGTTACACTTATCACATTTGAATGGTCTGTCTGACGAGTGAACGACTTGGTGCATGCGTAAATTATTCGAGTACTTTGTACAGTAATCGCATTTGTCACATTTAAATGGCTTGTCAGAAGAATGAACCACTTGGTGGTTGTGTAAATTATTTGAGTATTGTGTAGAGTAGTTGCACTTATCACATTGAAATCGCTTTTTGATTTTTGTTGGTTTACCATTATGCTGCTGACATGTTGCCATGTTTTTCAAGTCGAGTCGAACGACTTTTACAAAACAATTCAGTATCTTTTGATCACTGCGTCCATCATTGGAGTCCTTTGAGACATTTATCATTCCCTGGAGCGGAGGAGGGAGAGAATTATCCTCTATCACTCTATCAGATTCCTGGTTTGAAACATGAGTTGTTGACAGGGTTCCTAAAAGGTGAAAGAAAACACGAAAAAAGTTGCAATAAACCATGAAAATGTCATCCAAATCTCAGACTTGCTTCTCCATACCAGGTTGCATCCAAAGCTCTTTTATGGCAGTGCATCTTCACAGAAAACTTGGCAACGTTGCCGAAATGATGTCACTGCAATTTTCACTCATGTTTATGGCAATGTGCGGTTGTAAAAGAGACCAAGGCACAGGTCACACTCTTTCTTTCCTTGTCAGAGCTCACTCAATCAAGTGTGCAGGAGCAGTTTACTTGTGTCTGTTGTGGATTTTGTGAAATTTTCCAACTTCTGAGTGATCCAAAGTTCCTTGCCAAGTGATCCTAGACTTGCAACGGTGTGCATCATAAGTTGTGAAAACTTTCAATACAACTTTTGAACTGTCCCGGTGTCAATAATTTTCCAATTTTCTTCAGTCACCGATGTTGAGTGTTAGGAGTCAAATCGTTTCGTTTGAATAGAGCCTGAATGAGTGAACTCTAAAATCAGAAAGAGACAGAGGGGAGAGAGGAGGGATGGGGAGAGGAGGGAGGGGGAGAGGAGGGAGAGAGGAGGGAGGGGGAGAGAGGAGGGAGGGGGAGAGAGAAAAGACGGATCGAGAGGGAACGGGAGAGATTCAGAGTCCGGAAAGATGCATCAAGTTCGATTGGGTTTTTGGCATCGATTGACTTCGTGATTGTGTAGCCTTTTTTAATGGGAGGAATTTTGAGAACCAGTTGAATTTGGTCATCATGGCACACATGTTACAAAATTATGAGTTTTGGCGAATTGATTTTGGAAACGCGACTGTCTTGCCTTTCAGCATGTAAAATTTTGGCTCACAATCACTTCATTCAATCAGATAGGTATCTAATCTGCACTCAACAGCATTTCTCGTCCCACCCCCTTTTCACTTTCATCTCTCATCTTCATGGAGTGGATGTGAATACTTATTGAAACAGTGCGAAGGATTCTGGAAAAACAACCAAACTGCACTTCTAGCAGCCTTGATAGTCTTCTCCCTTCTCCACCTTTGAACCAGTGATCCCAGGCTCCGATCAATCGCGACAGAACTCCTGGCTATTCCTTTCTACTAACCCTTTCCCCAAACGTCAAAACAACCCCTCATTCAGTTGCTGCTCAGATATGCCCCAAATAGCAAACTTTGCTGATTTTTCCTTGTGATATGTGTGGGTATGAGTGACAATCATCTCGACAGTCACATGCAGGATGAATCTGAAAGGCATGTCGATATTTTTGTGATTTTTACCTCCGATGTCCCTAAATCGGCCCACAAGGGGTGAATTAGGAAAAATTGAACCTGAGATGGAGAATTGAAATTCACAGAATTTATTCCACAACAAGTGAAATGATGCAAACAAGATAAGTGTGTTTTTTCTACTTCTTTTTTACTGTTTTTTTTTTTCGGAAAATGGCCCATTCAGGTTTCATTGGCCCTCGCAGGCCATCAAAATTGCCCCACTGGGCTCAAGCAGAAATTTGATTGGATGTGTAATGCCAAAGCAGCAGTTTAGTCAAATGGTCTGTAAGGAAAATCAGCAAAGCAAATAACAAATTTAAGCCAAGCTGCTCCATTGAATATTCTCCAAAGATTTTGTTAAAGGTTATGATGATGCTTCCAACTTGCACTTGACAAGAATGTTATTCAAAGGGCCAATTTTTCAAAGAAGCCCATCTTTTAGGCCACGGATTGTTTTGTTTTTTTTTAATGCAATTTTGTGTACAGAAAAAGAATCCGCAGCCTAAAAGATGGGTTTCGTTTAAAAAATCGGCCAATATCTCTGATCACGATGGAAATTTCTCTGTCTTTTAGATGAACTTTTGTAATCACAAAATTGTCAAAAACATATGAATCCAACGACCGAAAAAAAATTAAGAGTACAAACGTAAATCTGTACGAGTTTTTCTTTACCGAATTTTAAGCAGTTAGTTAGGTACCAAACAGACCAAAGTCCAGCAAATCCTGACTTAACAACCAGTTTTGTTTAAAAAGTTTTAACAACCGGTTTAAAAGGCCGAAATGCTTTGCATCACACGATGAACGGCAGAGATGAACATGGCAAAAAAACGGAACAGCAAATCCTCACCTGCAGCATCTGAATCAGATGGGAAAGAATCAATTCTTGTTTCTGATTGGCTCTTCTCATCCTCCAACTGAATACTTTCCACTTCATGCTTCTGAAAAGTACCAACAGAAACATTCCTGCTGGCATCTTCTTCTGCTTCTGTGACATCCTTTCGATCAAGGAATCCTGGCTCCATCTTTGTGATATTCTGCCCACGGTCCACACCGTGTTGAGGATTACCCAGTGATTTCTTGTTGAATGTCGTAAAGATCAAGTCACCAGAAAGGGCGTCTTTTTCTTCAACAGAATAAACTTCTTCAATTTTGATATCCATAATGCATTCCTCTCTTGAAGCAGGGTGATCTGTTAAGCAACAGCGTTTATTATTAGGATTATCCTCTCAGTATGTCGCTGTCGAATTGAGTACTTCCATTTGGATGAAAACCAACAATGGAAATTCTGTGTATGAAACACTCTTCCTTCCAACGGCAGACAGGTCTTCGAACACTTGAAGTTAATGAAAGTAAAAATAGAGTAAAAAAAGCAAAAAAGCAACCATTTGGTTTTAACGCCATAAATCTTAGCCATAGTCCATATTGCTGGAATTCATGCAAGTCACCACATCCTATTGTGACTTGTGAGATAGAGTAACGGGGTCAGATAAAAAAAACAGAAGTGGATTGAAGCAGACGAATGAAGCAGCTGAATCAAAACCAGGCAGAACAATGTTGCTGTCGAAAGGGAAACAATATAAAGAACTTCTGAATAAACTTGAACATTGAGATGTAAAATAAAAGGATTTAAAAATGGTTTCTTGATTTTATAAGCTTTGCCTTTTCTGTGTCGGTGGGAAAATAGAACTACTCTTATCAAATTTTCAGAACTGTGTTCTCCATGGGGAGGCAGCGGTGGAATCATGTGTCGCATGGCATTGCAATGCCGGGACACCGAGGTGTTCGATCAGGTCGGACGCGGATGGCGAAAAAGCTCCACCCACCACCCAGAACCCACCTATCACCAGACCAAAACCAGCAGAACAATGGCAAGCAAAACCTTCTCCACCGCCAGCCAGGCCTACACCAGCAGGGCACTAGTTACAAAAAACTCCGATTCGGACGAGAATTGCCTGCTCTAGAGCGCAAGGTATACTGTTCCCATCCCTGTGCTCATGATGGGACAACTCCGCAAAATGGGAAATTTTTCCATTTCTGGTTGCTGTGCCACCACTGTTTCAGCAAAGACAAACAGGCCAAAAATTTCTTCCACGTTACTTTCTCAAATTGTTTTAGGTATTGGCTGAAAAAATTGAATCATCCTTGTTTGTATTGCAACAGGATATGTTTACACTCATGACTCCATTACGATCAATATTGCACGATTTCTGGAACATTAAATGGGGGTAAATTCAACCATCTCAACCTCAATTGGAGATGGTACTCCTAAATACCCAGATTTTTGCATACTTGAAAATATTTTCAACTGAGAAGGAACGAACTGAAAATTGCACCCATAAACTGAATATTTCCCCAAGTCTGTTCCAAAAAAATGTTCTTGTGTCTGCATCAGGGGGGCTACTCAGTTGTTGAACTCTTTCAAATCATGGGAAAGATCACCCCCACAACAAAACTAGTCAGACATGAGACACTGCCCAACCATGAAAAAAAACAAAATTTTCTTGATCAGAATAACAAACTGCAATTGTGAGACTGGACACTGACCATCAGAAAAAAGTTCAATGAAAAATGCATTAGCACGGCTGGGACTCTACATAAGCATGAAATCTTAAATGGACTTGGCCAAGACAGATCCACTCTGTTGCATAGGTTCATCTAGGTAAACGGTAAGCCCAAATGGAAGAGAATGGACGACGGCGAAGAAATTACGCCACTGAATGACACGCGTAACTGCGTCGTGTGAAGATCCGCTTGCACGTAATAAACTTCGTCATAATAAATTGTTCTATTTTTAAAAGTTTTTGGCGTATTTGGACAATTTTGATGTCGGAACAGAACAAATAAAATGTGGATAACGCCGTTGTATGTTGGAAGAACTTCACAAAAACGCCCTATGAAAAAGTAGTCTCCGATATGCCCACCACCAAAATTCCACGCTCATGTTAATTGAACGGGCAGCAGCACGAAATTTTCAGTTTCAAGACCATGTCACCTGCTGCAAAGTTGTGTTTAATGTTTGGCATATAATTTTGGCACCAAAATCATCTAAATCTGTGGCTTTTGCCTTTTGACCAAACAACTCTCCTTTGGAGTGATTCACAGTCAGATGTTGACTTTATAGGGATAAATATTTTTGTTTTTTTTTTCGTCACGTTTGTTCACGAATCACGACAAGGCTTTCCCAAATAAACGGAAACAGAGATGTCAATCCTCACAAATAATCATTGGATTGAAATTTATGAATTCTTGATTTTTTCCAGAGAGGATGCTGCATGCACAGTCAGAACAGTCTCTTCTTTTGCAGTCTGTGACAGACTGCAAAAGAAAAGAACAGTACCCCGTTCTAGGCATCTTTCCTAAATTCATAATCCAAATTTCTATAAACTTCTAAACCACAAGGAATTGACTCTGCAAGACCTCTAAAGACAAAACTGTCATCATAAGAATGATGCAGAGAGTGCTGCCAAAACAACATTTCAAAGGCTCTATCTATGGAGCTGGGCATATTCATGGGGGGAGGACGAAATTTGGGTACTCGAAGATGGCGTAATTGTCTCTTATTGAAGCGATGTCATCTTGCCATGTCCAAATTGACTGCAGAAGTGAAAAGCTGCCACCTCGAAGGTTCTTGGAAATTCAGTTCGGAAGAAAACCGGATGGATTGAAAATTTCCAATGCTCAGTACCCAGCACTCGTAGACTTCCTTAAAGTCATTCGATCTGTGAACACTTTTGTAGTCTTGATGAAAACCGGCAGAGTGCTCTGAACTGACCACGCAAATGACTCAGATGCATTTGGCGGGCAAACATTCCCAGTTCCAAAATTTAAATGAAATGTCTCAGCATGTGCATTGGCAACTGTATTGGAAGAGAGATGTAATTGTGATTTCCTTTAATTGATTTCTGAGTTTAACCCAGACTCTCCCTGCGAGTTGAAATGACACCAAAAGAATGCAGATGTCAATCCTCAAAGTATTCAATGGATCGAAAGCAGAAATTAAGTTCAAAAAAAAAAATAACAGATGAGAGAAAACATTTTCAAAGGGAGCCGGCAGGGATCGTGAGCCATGAGGGTGATCAGGCAGTGAGATGATACCACGATATCAAGATCTGACAGAATCACGATCTGTAGTAACTGAAGATAAACAGATAACCTTGTTTGGTGACCCAATTTAGTGTCGTGCTTTGAGTCACAACAGGTCGCTGCCAAATATGTACCTAGAACTTCGTCCATTTCTAAGTCCTTTACCCCAAATCAACCACAAAGACCTTGCAGAAACTGTCCGTATCACTGCCAAATGCTGGATACAATAGAACCTTTTCCGTGTAACAGTAACCACTGAAAATCCAAGGGGAGCCTGAAAACCCAAGGGGACCTGCAGATGAGTCACTGTTTTCTGCTTTATTTTAAACCTTGTCAGCAACGGGGGTTTTAAATTATTTGAGGACTGTTGCAGGACACTGAATTTACTTGGAAATAACACACTTGGAAAAAACACTAGCCATTCAACATAAAACAGTTCCAAAATCCTTGAATTTGAGCATTGGCATTGGCATTCCAGAATGGTACGCGTATCAGACTGGACCAAAACATTGCTTGGTTCTGAGCTGTAAAACTGCCAAGAAAGCTTCTCTCGATAGATCATCTTTCGGTGGGACACTCTGTGCAACTAGCTTGATTGTCATTTGAATTTTGTCCATTATGACATGTCTATAAGCTTCCGATGATTTTCAATTCCACTGGTGTTCAAAACAACTCTGATGGCAAAATACCATTAGCACACCATGTGCTGAAAATCCACAACTGAACGGCTGAAATTAAAACAGCGTCGATTTTTTGAACAAGGCATGGAAACTGGCGATGGCATGACCAGAAAAAAATGTTCAAATCACTTCTGCAGACTTTTTGGGTCTCTGTAATCTTTTTTGTTTTTTTTATCTGGTTTCGTTTTTAGAGATCCCTATCCTCATTGACTGAAGCAAACAACTAAAAGATGCCGGACTTGGGAAGCTAGTTTATTTAGGTACTGATCAGAAACAATTGACTTACAGAATATGGTTCTAGAATTCAATGAAAAGTTTTCCAAATTTAACATAACAAAGAGATCGAAATAAATTATTTTTTAACACTTGGAACTGATACCAAGTCTAACGCCGAAGCTGGGGGAAACAGGGCAATCAAAAACAAGTTTATTGCATCTCTTTGGACAGACGTGATTTCTTTCCACACAACAAATGTGTGGAAATTTCACAGAACAACAGTCTGCATGCAGTCTGCACGTCACGGGTTGAGCACCATTGACAAACAGACATCTACTCCAAACAGCCGCATTGGACCGAAAGAATCCTAAGGAATTTACCAAATGTATACCCACCAATTCAGATCCAAATTAAATATATCAATCGAAACTTGCACTTATTAAGTTCGACCAGAGCAGAAGAAAACAGAAAACCGGTCGAAGGAGAAGTGCTTTCAACAGAAATCAAAATGTCACCAGAGCAGCAAATAAGTTCAAACAGGTTCAATATTCTTTTCAATTAAACCAGTACAATTTTGCAAGCCTCGGTGCAAGCCTCGAGGTTTGCAAACCTCGGCAAGGCTCATGTCCATTTATCAATGTGAAATGTGGTAACACAACTGTTACAAAATTACCAGAAGTAAAATTAAAATTGGAAGCAATGTTTTGGCATGAGTCCATGCTATTTTAATCTGCTGTGAAGTTGTCAAGCGGAAAGAAAGTCCAAGACAATTTTCGAAAATGAGGTCACGTCTAAAATGTGATTCCTGAATGTTTTTGATTGCCTTCCCTGTTTTAGACATTGTATCAACGTTTCTCATAGTTACTTTCAATTAAATCCACACAGTTTGCAAGCTGTAAATTCAAAAAACATTTTTAACAATCTAGCAACATTAAAACAGTGAAGTTGTTTTTCAATTGGGGTGCGCCAAAAATGCCTATCTAGCACCATTAAAACAGTGAAGTCGTTTTTCAATCGGGGTGCGCCAAAAATGCCTGTCTAGCACCATTAAAACAGTGAAGTCGTTTTTCAATCGGGGTGTGCCAAAAATGCCTCAAAAAACCAATTTTGGATATTGTTGTGGGAAGCTGGTGAAGGATGCAGATGCTGATTCAATACGGTTGACGTCCTTTCACAATTTCTCTTTGTAGTGCACCCTAAACAATTTCCCCTCTTCTAGGTAGGCCTAACTATCAAATTTGGAAACAGATTTCACCCAAAAATGCATGCAACTGCACACGTTTGCAAATTCATGCATGCCAACTGCTTGCGATCAAGATCGCAGTACACACTGTTTGGAAGAGGGGTTAAAAATGCAGTGCAAAAACTGAAGAAACGAAATATACAAAAAAGCAAGATTAATCAAATAGGTACATAAGGAGGCATCAGACTGAATGTCATGCCCCATTTCCATCAAGCCCAGTTGGAAAACCTCTGCTCTGTTGAAGTACGTTCTTACAATCAATTTTCGTTAGTTGATCGTAAAAAAAGATCGAAAAAAGTTGCAAATTTTCATACGATCAAATTGAAAAGAAAAAGTCTTACATTCTTATTGACGTCCCTCAAGTTCGAGTTCTTGCAGAAATATCTGAAAAATATCTGTTTTAAAGAGTCTGCAGATGGATGTGATGGCCTTCGTTTTAGTGGAATTTTTAAGGATTCCGAGCTAACATTTTAAATCCCTCAACCACCCGGACTGAAAACCACAAAATGCCAGATTAACTGTTGGGTGTATGTTGGATGTGATAGGAATATGGGCATATCTTTCAGAATCGCCCTGAAGAAAAAAAGGAAAAACGCCAACAAATGTAATCTTGAATGTTTGTGTTGTGTTTCTGGAAGTGATGACTGAAGGAAACCCAACGGTGGGCCACGATCCAAAGAAGAAGAAGAAAAACAGATCACAGCATCACATTCCAGCCCTGGTTTTAACAAGCTTTCCTTCTTCCCCTCCCCCCAGCTTGGGACTCATCTCCCCCATCAAGACCACCTGCACTGAGCCACAGAAAAAAATAGGAGCAATTTTAGCCAAAATTTCCAGTTTCCTGGTCATTGCATATGAACAGAATCGACAAATACCTGGTTCGACCACCTCGAGCGAGGTGGGACCTTGACCCTCTTGAACCCCCCCCGGTCTCGTTGCACCCATGTCTCCAATCACTGATCACTGATCTTACAGAAGTCTCAGTGTTTTGACTTGGTAGGCCTGACTCTGCTGTCAGTGGTGACAGTGTGGAGTTGATGTGTGACTGCTAGGATGAAGAAATTGGATTTTAGTTCGTATCTGTTACCATCGAGCAACACAACAATGCCAGTTTAACTGTTGGTTGCATGTTGGATGTGATATCTACCCTGGATGCAACCAGGATTTCCCACCCAGTAGTTCAGTCGGAACCATCTGGATATATCGCAAAGGATCTGGGTGCTGCCCAAACGAGATTCCGTCCACACTGTGGTCTGGGAAGAAACCCAAAATTGATTCCAGGTTATCAAAGTCCATGGTGAGTTACGGGGCAGAAATCCCGACAATAACTTCAACTTCGTGGGAGTTTCACTTGGACAATGGGCACATTGACCACCCCATTGGGAGAGGGATCCTTGCTAATAGAATCCACGAATTGCATCTCTGTCTCAAATCACTGCACAGCAAACTAACAGCTGTTTCAGTGTTTTAACTCAGCAAGCACAGTTCTGGTATTGCAGTGGTGACAGTGTGCAGATGATGTACGACTGCTGTATGGCTGCTGAGAAGAAGTGTTCGTGGCTCTGTGGATTCTGGCTATTTTTCACTCGGCTCTGTGCACAACAAAAACATCAATGTTAAAACCCAAGACTGCATTGTAGTATGAGCGACATTAGAATGCACTTCCAGGAATTAACACACAATTTTTTTGTGCTGATGGAATCACATTCTCTGTATGAAATTTGTTGCCCAGAAAATGACAAGAAACAACAAATGCACAAATGAAACATTAAAATAAAAAATGATTTTAAATGATTGTTTAGTGATTTCACTTGCATCAATAAGGAAGGATTCAAGAACACTACCCACTGGGAACGATGAAGTTTTAGATGGGAGAGCGTCAGCAAACAACTTCCTACGTCACTGTATTGAAGCCATACTAGTCGCATTTAATTGGCTGAGGCTGCGGAATGACGCAGTTGGTGTTTTTCCAAGTTGTAACGGTACTTAGTACGATGGTCACATTTTCCACATTTGAATGGTTTGCTTGAAGAGTGACAAAGTTGGTGTTGTATCAATTGACCACGACTCTTTACACAAATATCGCATGTGCCACATTTGAACGGCTTGTCGGAATTGTGGCAGATTTGGTGCCTCTTCAGGTAAAACTGCCTCTTTGCACTGAAGTCACACTTGTCACACTTAAATGGCTTGTCTTCAGCATGGCAGAATTGATGTGTTCGCAAGTTAATTGGGTACTTTGTACAGTAGTCACACTTTTCACATTTAAATGGCTTAGCTGAGGAGTGTGCGAGTCGGTGTTTAATCAAATGGCCACGATCCTTCGCACAATAATCACAGCTCTCACATTTAAATGGCCTTTCTGAAGTATGACAGAGCTGGTGTCTCAGCAAGTTAGCATGCACTTTTGCAGAATAGTCACACTTGTCGCATTTGAATGGCTGATTGGAAAGGTGACGGGCCTGGTGCTGCAACAGAGAATGTTTATACTTTGTGGCATAGTCGCACTTGTCACACCTATAAGGTTTGCTTGAAGAGTGGTACAATTGGTGCTTATGCAAGCGATCATGACTCTTCGCACTATAGTCACACTTGTCGCATTTAAATGGCTTCACTGAAGAGTGAACGACTTGATGTTCCTTCAAATTTTGTTGGTACCGAGCATGGAAGTTGCACTTGTCGCATGTAAACGGCCTGTCAGAAGAGTGGCAGATTTGGTGACATTCAAATTGCCTCTTTGAAGAGTGAGTGACTTGGTGCTTCATCAAATTACCATGATCCTTTGCACGATGGTCACAGCTGTCACACTTAAATTTCCTTTCTGACGAATGACTGAGCTGATGTATCAACAAGTTATTCTTTGTTTTTGCAGCATAGTCACACTGATCACATTTGAATGGTTTTCTTGAAGAATGACAGATTTGATGTTGTCGTAAGTGACTTCGGCACTTTGCACGGTAGTCACACTTTTCACATTTGAATGGTTTGTTTGAAGAGTGACTGAGTTGGTGTGATATCAAACGACCACGATCCTTTGCAGAATAGGCACAAATATCACATTTGAATGGCCTTTTTGAAGAATGACTGAGCTGGTGATGTCGCAAGTTGTTCCGCATTTTTGCGGTATAGTCACATTTGTCAAATTTGAATGGCCGATTTGAAGAGTGACGGGCCTGGTGCCGCAAAACACTGACTTTACACTTTGCACTAAAGTTGCACTTGTTACATTTGTAAGGCTTGCTGGAAGAGTGACACAATTGCAGGGGTCCCAGCCACTTTTTGACAAATATAATAGGACATATAGGACAAATTTTCCCATTTTATAGGACATTATAGGACAGCTTGGATGTCAAAATATAGGACATTTATAGGACTCTTGACACCTTTTTTGCTTGACCAACTTCCTGCCCAAAAGGCAAAAAGTGAAAAAAAACCCCACCCATTTCCACCCACTTGCTTTTCTTTTCAGTTTTTGCCTGTTTTGATTTATGCTTAATTTTAAATCAACAATTCACAATTAAACTGAACATCAAACACGAAAGAGTAATGTGATTATGCAAATCTATTCACAACCAATCCACACCGAATTTTATTGTCATTCATTGCAAATTTATTGAGAAAGCATTCAATTAGTAGGCCTACTTTGGGAATGTCACTGATATGCAATTATTGCATATCAGTAACATTCCCAAAATGCTAATTAAATTTCGGGTACCCGATTTCAGTGACGTTTTGTTCGCCAATAATGAAGGAACAGCGAAATGCAGACAGGCAAAACAACACATCAGCGAAATTAGTACTGGAAATGTGGTTAGTATTTTGGAACTACTGTCAAAAATAACAATCAAAAATACGACTGAGAATTTGTTCGTTTTGGAAAATCTGTGAACAATAAAAAAAAGCTGTGTAAATGCTATAGGTCCAGTGCTACATAGGTAGTACAAAATAAGCTGGGACTGTTTTTATGCTAACTTTTTCTTGCCAGATAGGGCCCTACTCTCTGAGATTACTAAACTGAGGAAAAGTATAACTGGTAATTTGTTTCGAAAATGATTATAGCCCATTTTCACCTGAGCACTCAAGCAATGTTGTCTTTGCTTTGACAAAGTTGTCAAAAGCAAGTGGGTTTGATAGAAAAGTTGCCAGTTTGATTTAACTGATTTCTTGATTGATTAGCAATGCCTTTAAGCAAAGAAGCCTTGCTGCCTGTAGCAAGTCAATCAATCTTGCTTTAGGAGACAGCCGGTTTAAGATTTGGGGTGTTCAAAACTTGCTGCAGCCTTGTACTTTTGTACGAATTTATTATTCGTATTCATATCCTATTGTTCGTATTTTTGCCCTTCTAGCTAGGTATCTAAACAAATGGCTTTATTTTTAGTAGCCAAATCAAAAATGCCTGGGCATCTTTCTTGCAGAATTCAATGATCAGATTTTGATCGCCCCGTCAAAGGACAAAAGAATTGCATAATAAGCCACTCTACACAAACATGTGTTTTCAAAGATTTGGCTGTGACTTTCTATGTGAGATTTTGAATTCAAATTAAAGAAAAAAAATTATTCAAGGCTTTACTTCCGAGAGAAAAAGTTCATTTGAGACAGACCGGTAAATTTGATGACAGAATGGTTAAGACTAAGACTTCTGGGACTTTGTGCAAAGCATCAAAGCTCTGAAAAATTTCGATTCCAATTAAGTCTCGTTTTGCTGCTGCTGTTGGCCTCAAGCTAACATTTCCTAACCTTGACGGTAGGCCAGCCCCAGGAAGTAAAGCAGGTGTAGGTCGGTAAGCCCTTATCAGACTAGTTTTTCGTTTTCTTTTCTAATTCAATCATGCGATTTATTGTTCATTTACGGACGATTTTTCGCTGGTGATAACAGCCACTGATTACATTGGACTTCAAATTTGTGTTTGTAAAAAGTGAATAGCCGTTTGTTTAGAATTACTTCCGACAGAAAATTAATTTTGCTGAGAAAGTTGAACAAGTCATTATGAATTGAAGGTAGGTTTGTGATGGGTTAAAAAGGAATGTTGAGAACAGATTTCATTCACTCAGTCGGTCATTTCTTTCCCTCAATTTAATCACTGGGACTGATTAATGATGATGTTTCATGACACAGCTTTTTGCAGCTTCGAGTGAAAATAAGCAAAATATAGGAAAAATAGGACAGCAATTTGAAATGTGGTACAAATTCGTTTTCTAACTTGAAATTATTGGTCTGTTTGAGGCGTGCACCAAGAGCAAATTCAAAACCAGTGTTTACTGGATCAGTTTATGTGACCAGTGCATAGGTACCTACTGGTTTTGAATTTGCCAGAAGTACTTTCATTCTCTTCAAAACAACTTCTTTTTGGCATTTTGGTAAATATCTGAGAATCAAAAAACATGTAAATCAACACCAGCTGGGGGGAAAATGCTGAAAAAGACAAAAAAACTTGAAAATATAGGACATATAGGACAGTTTTCCCGAAATATAGGACATTATAGGACAAGTCCAAAAATATAGGACAATATAGGACATTATAGGACGGCTGGGATCCCTGCAATTGGTGTCTTTGTAAGCGATCACAACTCTTTGCACTATAGTTACATTTGTCACATTTAAATGGCTTATCTGAAAAGTGAATAATTTGATGCTGCCGTAAATTGTATGGATACTGCGTACAGTATTCTAAGCACCATGCTTCCGAAATCCAAGTTATTCTCCATTGTGGAGTCAATGATATTGCCTACAAGAACATTGCACTCATCATGAAGGACTTTGATAAGCTGAAACTACTTATCAATACACACAATAAATCAGGACCAAGCAAGATTCAGCTCGTGGTCTGCAGTGTTCCACCTCGGACCAGGAATGGCTCGCGTGTTCTCTACAATGCAGTCGAACTCAACTGGTTTCTTCGGCAATGGTGTCGTCAGAACAATTTCATCTTCCATGACATGATCTTCCTCCAGCGGGACTGTATGAGCAGTGATGGTCTGCATTATTCTTCATCTGGCTCTTTTGAAATTTGTCGCTCTCTTGCTTTTGTAGTTAATCATTTTTTGTCTCGCAATTATCGCTCACCAATTAACCATTTTTTGTTTCAGAATTATCACGCACAAATTCCTCGTTAGGCCATTCTTTGGGAACCACATCTTTACCGTGCCATGGTTCTTTGCCTTTAGCCTCTAAAATGCAAAATCATGTCAGATTTAAGAAAAATGCACCATCCATTTTATTTTCTGGGCCTCCAATAACTATCTCTTCCCCGAGTCTTATAGAGGATGTTGCTGCTCACCCTCACGGCATGTCATCCAAAGAAAAGGATATTCCACTCTCAGTTTGCTTGATAAATTGTCGCTCTCTCAGATCCTTGCAAAAAAGATCTCATTTGGTCTCCTTTCTACGAGAGGAAGAGCCTGCAATAGTATTTCTCACTGAAACATGGTTTGATGCTGAAATGTCTGATCATGAAACCAATTTTCCGAACTATAACACATTCCGGCAAGATCGAGTTGGTGGTGAAAGCAGCGCTTGCAGAGGGGGAGGCGTCGCTATTCTTGTGCACGTTTCAATAACATCTTCATCGGCCAGTGTCAAAAAATTTTCCGTGAGTCACAACAAAACTGTGGACTTGACCTGGTGTGCAGTTTCGCAAGGTAGATCAACAATTTACTTGGCCTGTGCTTATTTATCGCCCTCCTGCAGTTCAAATGATTTTAATGAGTTCTGCAACAAAATAGCTGACTTTTTTCAAGATTTGCAGCCTTACTGTCCTGACATCATTATTGCTGGCGATTTTAATTCTCCAAACATACATTGGAATAGACAGGAAAACTTAGTCCTCAAACCATGTGAGCAGAAACTTCAGTCCTCAAACCACGTGAGCAGAAACTTCTCAACCTGGCAACTACCTTCGGTTTGGAACAAGTTGTTCACTTTCCAACACGAATATGTCCCAATGGCGGCAACAATTCAACTCTTGATCTTATTTTTTCAAATGTAAGTTCTATTTTTAGTGATATTGTTGCCCTGGATGGCATTTCTGATCACTGTGTGGTTAAAGCAAATCTCTGGTTCCCCGGAAGCTGCTTAAAACCAAACGCTAAAAGAGAAATCATTGTTTCAGACTTTGAGAAAGCTGACTGGCTTGGAATGGACAATATCCTTTTTGATTGGTACCCCAAGCTTATCAGGCTATCCTTGAGCGAGGACCCAAACACAACAGTGAATTTCATCACCCAAATCCTTCGAGCTTTCCAAGACTCTATTCCTGTCCGTAGGGTAAGGCAAAACTGTTTGTACCCATGGGTAACCAAGAAGCTCGATAGACTTTACAGGAAAAAAGAAGATTTGGTGCTCTGCTCAGAAAATTTCCACTTAATCCCAACTATTCTAGGCAGTTCATCAAACTTAAAAGTGAGGCTTCCTCTCTCAATGCTTCATTGTTCAAACAATACATTACCAGAGCTATCAAAACACCTTTCTCTCGTAAATTCTGGAACTATGCGAAGTTGAAAAGGAAGCATAATTTGGATACTGAACTTTTGGTGGATGGGCAAACTGTCAATGACCCCGTGCAGAAAATTGAAATTTTCACAAAGCAATTTGCTTCTATCTACTCTGCACAAGCAATTTGCTCTGGAATTACAACCAGCCCTGACATCAGCACAATGTCTAATCATGTATCTCTGCAAAGTGAACGAACTGTAGCTGCTTGCAGAAACCTACCTGTATGCCAAATTGATTGTGTTGGTGAAGGATTGCATCCCGACATGTCTTCCTTGCTCAGTTTTTCCTGTAGAATTTGTTATCCTCAAACTAATTGGAGGTCAAATTGCCTTGTTAACAAAGGGACCTGGATTTGATAAAATATCTGTAATTCTAGTTAAGAATCTTTCTTTGCCATTGTCACATTACTTTTCTTTACTGTTTAAGCAAATTTTTCGCACTGGAATATTTCCCACTGAATGGAAGAGGTCGCTGATAACTCCAATACCGAAAAAAGGCCTCACTCACGATACAAATAATTTCCGCCCAATATCCACAATAAGTCTCTGTTCAAAAGTATACTTCACAATGATCTTTTGAACCCAAACCAACATGGCTTCCGAAAGGGCTTGTCATGCGAAACTCAGCTGGTGCTCTTCACACATGATGTCTTTCAAGGTTTTGAAACTGGTGTCCCCACTGATGCAGTTTTTATTGACCTTCAGAAAGCGTTTGACTCTGTTCCTCACAGAAAGTTAATTGATAAAATGAGGATACTTAATTTTCCAGGAAAGTTGGTGGATTTAATTGATTCATATCTTGAAGGTCGTAGTGCTTATGTCAAAATTTCAAATGTCGTGGCAGCCACTCCATTTAAAGTCAGCCGTGGTGTCCCGCAAGGAAGTGTGCTAGGACCTCTGTTGTTTTCAATTTTTATTAATGACATTTCCTATGGCACAGAATGCAAGGTAAAATTATATGCAGATGACATCTCATCTCACTGAAGTTGCTTCAGCTCAAGACACTTGGAAATTACAACATGATTTGAATCTCATACAAAACTGGTGTGCAAGATCAGGTATGAAAATAAATGTTGATAAATGCTCTTTTGTCAGATTTGAAAAAGTTAAATCCTCCACCAATCACACTGCTGCCCAGGACATCTACACGATAAACGAAATTCCCATCCCGTTTGCCAGGGAAGTTCACTACCTGGGTCTGTTGATGACAAGTGATCTCAAATGGTCCTCTCATATAAACAATGTGGTTAGCAAAGCTCGGCGTGCCCTAGGAGGTGTGCACCGTAGCCTAAAGATGGGGAAGTCTGCAGAAAAACTACTCGCCTACAAGACACTGGTTCGTCCCATTCTCGAGTATGCTGCCATTATTTGGGACCCTGTAGCCAAAAATCAGATTAGCCTAATTGAAAAGGTCCAAAGAGCAGCTGCTCGATTTATTACTGGTGATTACTCTTATAATTCTAGCGTCAGTAAAATGCTTGAATTACATGGCCTCCAACCCCTGACTGAGCGCAGAAAAGTCAAACGGCTTCTGTTTTTAAGTAAGGTAATCTCCAAACACTGCAACATTTCACTACCCACTGGTTTCAAAGTTGCAGATGTGCAAAGGAGAGCCCACCATAAATACTTTGTCACATGTCCTTTTGTTAGGAACTCTGATACATTCAATTCATTCTTTTATCGCACAGTACGTAACTGGAATGAGCTCCCCTTGGACTCTCCCTATTTCCCAAAATGATTTCCATCATTGTCTGCTAGGAAGGCTCTTACCTGCAATGTACACCGTTTAAATTTTTTATCTTCAATCTTTTCATTCTGCATGTATGTTCTTGGCTCTGTAAAGTGTTTTACTTTCTTCGACTTGTTGCCTGCGTGCAACCAAATCCCTCTGCCATTTTATGCAGTTGTAATGAATAAATAAATAAATAAAATAAATAAATAAGTATCCACACATGTCACATTTAAATTCCTTTGTCGATGAGTGACAGGCTTGGTGTATCCGTAAACGACTTGGGTATTTTGCAACGTGGTCACATTTATCACACTTTAATGACCTAGGCCTAAGTGAGGAGTGACTACATTGGTGGGTGTGTAGATCTCCTGAATCATTTGCACAGAAGCCACAATTGTCACATTTAAAAGGCCCTTCTGATTTCTCATAAATGGCCTGGTTTGTCAAGTCAAGTCGGATAACTTTAACAAAAGATCTCAAGATATTTGGGTCGTGATAGGCAGCTGCAAAGTCCTTGGAGATGTTTATCGCTTTTGGAAACTGAAGTGAGGAAGAATGTTCATCCAACATTGACTCAGATTCCTGAATTGGAACATCTTATCTTCGTACGTATTGGGCGTTTCCTGAAAGCATAGAAAAATCACTATCAAAATACATATACAGTGGGTTCTCACGAATAACCTAAACAGGTGTGCTGCTGCCGGCAATATGCCAATGCGCTTTCATGGTCAGTTCAGTTGTGCACTTTGCCTAAAGTAAAATTGCGATGAACAGGGTATCCCGTTTTTTGCGAAATTGGTGGTGACCCCTGCGGTTAGATCCCGTTTGACTGCGGTTGGTTTTTGGTTCCGGTATGAATGACCATTTTGTGTTTTTCCTGAGTTTGATTCAGCAGGTCGTCCGCATATAAAAACAAGGTCAATGCGCTCTTCCAACGTCAATGATTTCGAATTTTTGGTTTACGGCAGGCGATTGATGACAAATTTGTTATCATAAATCGCCGTCCGCGAAGAGTTAACCAGTCGAGCCTGAACGACGAGCAGTGGCGTAATCAGAATTTTTGTTCAAGAGGGGACGACAGACAGGGGAAGTTATGCTGGGCTGGAAAAACCACCGCAGACGCGATCCAGGGTTCCAAGGGACGGAACCCCTGGCACAGTGTCAGGATAAATTTTGCATTTTGGTGGTCCTCTTGGTGCAAAATGGGGTTCCTCGTGACAAAATAAAGTAAAAAAGTGAACGGATTCTCTTTTCAAAACCGAACTGTGGCAGATTTCATCCGGTTTGAGTAGAACAATTGAGAAGAGGACAACAACCATGGCGCCAATAGTCAAAGATATTTTTTTTTTCAATTTTTTTTCAGATTTTTATTTTGAATTGCAAATGCCAATCGAAGGATCAGAAGAATTCAGTTTTTATTCTGATGCACGTTCACGACGCTATGGGAGTACTTTTCACCACTCCTCAGCTCGGACCAAAACGAGACATTCGAAGAAAACAGTGCCCTGGTTTCGCCACTGACGACGAATACAAGTTTCAAAGCAAGGCAAGAGTCGAGGACTGCCAATCGCCGCTTCGTCACGAGATGAATTCATTGATGCATGCATAATACTGTATGAATGGGAATGCTGAAAACGGTTGAGTACCTTCGCTTAAATCCTGGAGACATCCAGCCTCTAAAGCACACGCGCATGTATAGCAGAAACAAAAAGCGGAAAATGTGATGCTGAAAAACTGGGACACCCTGTTCATCGCAATTTCAGGCCAAGAGAAGAGTTGAACTGACTGCTATAGCGCGATGACAAGCCTGTTTCGGTTGTTTGTGAGAACACGCGGTAAAGCAAAATGAACAACGATGTCATCAAACAAATTTGAACAAAACAGTTCCATCAGTATCCTGTTCTGAAAGAAGCAGCACAATGCTGAAATCGCCTCCGGCCACACAATGCTGAAATCGTAACTGAGCAGACAATATTCTCATGAAGCAGAGACGGTACTTTGCCTGGACAGAAAATCTTGAAAGTGGTCAAATGGTCCACGAAATTTCGGTCACCAATTGTCACCATGAAAAACGGTCAACTCCACTCTAAAATATGTCTGATTGTCTGCCCTCTGACATTTTAACAACAATATGCCGCAGCTCGTTTTACAAAATCAAATGGTCACCATGGCAAGACAATTGGGTTTTCTTTGTTTGAAATTATCGGATCAAAGCTTCCGAAATTCTTGATGCAGTGTGCAGGGCCAGATTTTGAGTTAGGAAACATTCTTCTTGCAGGTCGTAACAGGGAAATTTTTGTGTACACCCTGCATCAAACAAGAAGCCTGCACAGTGTTTAAAGTGCAACAGAAAAGGGCCAGAGCCCATTTTCCCATAAAGGGAACATATCAGGGTGCAGCCCAGTCAAGGGGGCTTGGGGGCAGAGGAGGGGTTTAACCTTTTGGTTCTTAAGACGACACATCATTGATGGAGAAAGAATAAATTTCCTTTGGGCACGTTGTGGAAACGACGACAACCACTCGTTCTGTTATGGAAGTCGGCAGTTCTTTGTTGCGGATGTTTTTTTCCCTTTATTTCAGAATTCAGGTTATGAGGAAAAAGATACATTCTATGCAGGATGTGCAAAATGAAGGGTATGCATTTTGTGCAAGGTGGCGCAGTTTGTTCGAGATTTGGGGTGTGTGAAGTTGGCTCCTCAGATGAATGGACTCTGAAATCCAAACAATGAACACCGAAAACACACAATAGTCTATTGGACCTCTTCTCTTTTGCTTTGAACTCCTCTTGATGAGTCTTTTTTGGTGTTGTGAAGTTGGCACCGGAAAAAAGGAAATCCAAATTTTGGAGAATTAACCCCAAAAAACTTTCAATGAACTCACTGGATCTTTTTTTTTAATTAGACTAGTTTGCCCTCAATGTGGGTTCCTTTTTGGGTGTGTGAAATTGGTCGCCAGGCTGAATGAAAACCAAATTTGAAACAACGAACTCCATAGAACTCTCAGTGCACTCGTGGACTTTTTTCCGTTTACTTTAGTCCACTCCAGTTTCCAGGGCATGCTGGGAAGAATGGCCCTAAAGAAGGACGGGACCAAAAGCGAATGGCCTCCGTGATCGATTTTTCCTTTCGTGGATTCCATTCAGTCGAGGGGCCAACTTCACATTCCCCAAAAGTCCAATTTTTCGGGAGAACTGGAGTGGAGGTGTCCTAAGTGAACGAAAAAAGAACCAATGACAAAAATTTTTGGTCTATTATTCCAAATTTAGATTCCGTTCAGTCCGTGAGCAAACTTCATAACTCCCAAAAAATGAAACACTTTCCATTGCAAGCGAACCAGCGGGGCACAAACAAAAAGGAAAAAGTCGAATGAGTACGTTGAGTGATTTGCGGTTCATTTTCCAAATTTGGATTCCATTCAGTAGGGCGGTTAACTTCATGCCTCCTGAGAAGGACCCAATTTGGCAGGCAAGGTAGAGGAGTTCAGAGAAAGGGGAAAAATGTCCCGAGTCCATTGAGAGTTTTTCGGAATCCATTGTTTTGATTTCGGAGTCCAATCATCCGAAAGGCCGACTTCACACACTCAAAAGTTTTTCTTCCAATTTCTTTGAAGATGCAGATTTCATTTTCCGAACCATAAAAGTAAGGGTGATTTTTATAAGAGACAATAGGTCGCCAATTTTATTATAATTTTCAATTTCGAATTTTCCTTTTCCTTTGACAAAGGCCGCCATATGCCCTGATATGATATGAGTATTGCCATCGCGTCTGCGTTCCCCACATCATTCCTGCACGCTTCATTATTGATTTGGGTCCACACATATCAGTTGCTCAAGAAAAAAGAAACAAAAAAGAAGGGCAAGAAAGAATAAAGGAAAAAGTGCAAACCGTGCTCAACAATTGGATACAATAAAGAAAGGGACGTGCAAGCGCATTGCAAGCATCACCGAATGAAGACTGCCTACTTTTCCGGACAACCTGCTCTACTAGACAAGGTCTCAAGGGAGGGGTTGCAAATGACCAAACTGTAGCTGTGGAAGGCAATTCGCACAATGCGGTTGTCAAAATCGACAAAAAAGAATCATTGTGATCTCCACTTGTTCAGGTCAAATGCTTATATGCGTATGGGTTATTAATACGAGAATCTTGGGGCACTTTCTGCAGACTCAAATGCAGATCCCTTTGAAGATTAATCCCGCCTTTCAAAAAAAGAAAAGAAAAAGAAAAAGAAAGAAAGAAAAAAACAGAAGAGACGTATCTGAGCAATGTACGATAACCGGCATGTCACATGTGACTGGTAAAATTGTTCAGAAATCTCCGCAGCCAAATCGACCGTCGTGAATTGGCTACCTGCTTGCAGTTTCCTTCCTTCCTTCTCATGATAAATTTCATGCTGGGGCAGAAGTGCCGACAACTGACCCTGGGTGGTGAAAACTTTTCACGCCTTTTATCGTGTTGGAAAGTGCCCATGGCAAGTGGAAAAAATGGCAAAAAACCCTCTCCAAGAGATTTTGCGAAAATTCAGAATTTTTGCTATAAACCTGCATGTGATCAGGTTAAAGGGCAATATCCTGTCCTGGGGAGGGTCTGGAGACAGAGCCCCCAGAAACGGAAGAAATTCTGAAGTTTTGGGGTTAAATTTGGTGCAATGTCAGAGTTCCAGAAGCCAAATTTTCCACTAGGGAGAGCCAAAAGCACAAGCAGGGCAGGGTAGGCCAAGCACTAGAGAGGCATTTCTTTGAAAGGTTTTCGATGCCATTGTGCCTGAATGTTGCATGGGAAACGGGGAAAGGCAGAAGAGCTTGGAAGGGGAAATTTTGGTTGGGAAAAGCCTCATTTTTGTCCGTCTCAAATTGGAATGCCCTTCTTCAAAAAGTCATTGCACCAACCTTTTGTGAGCTTCTTTCATGCAGTGCTGTGAATAATTATTCAAGAATGTGTGCACAATTAGTGTTCACACAATGGATGTTCGTTGTATCTTGTTCGTAAAATTACATTTTATTGATTTTTTATAATAATACAACTCCTTCTTATCCGAGCAATCCCAGGACCCATCTCCAGGGCACTTCTCCCTGATCTGGCACACCTGCCGTGCTTGAGTGATGCGGATGAGTAACCAATCAGGGCCAGCCAGAGCGAACAGACATTTCTAGAGCGAACAGGAATTTGTGCAATTTGGCACACCGGCCGAATTTAACCCCTGCCTACAACCACTAAATGGGAAAATCCTTCAGCTACACTATTCCCATCTGCTTGCCACCGATCTGACATCTAATCTGCTTTAAATTGTATCCATCCAGAGCATTACAGAAAAATCCAAAATGGAATGGACGTGACGATAAACGAATCAATGAAATCTGATAAAAAAAAAAATAACAATTGCGTAATGTGCAAAGACTTTGCTCTGAGAGACTTTACTGGACTGGAATTGTGGCAATATGGAGAATTTCTGGATTAAGAAGTTCCACTTTTTAACACAAAAATTACACTTTTGTTTTGAAGTATTCAGAGAAGCAAAAAAGCAGGTGTTGCGTGCCTGCATGATAATGGAGCATCCTGTCTTACCTGAATTTCTACAATTATTATTGACATCTAAATCACTCAGAAAAGGATTAATTTTTTCTTCTAAACAGCTCTTATCAGCTTCAAACCAATCACATTCTTCTTTGATCTTTTGGAAAGTATCGCAGATAATACCACCAACAGCATCCAGTGACTTAGTTTCTTCAACTCTGAAGGTTGCTGATGAATCCAGGTTTATATCCCAATGACAGACCACATTGCAAACTGGACTCTTCAATGACTGCTCCTCCTTGATCATTGGAACCTGTAACACTGGGACAGTTTTGCCTTTTTCTTCAAAGAACATCATTTCTTCCTCTACTATTATATCGTCAACACATTCCTCCTTTAAAAGCAAGTCGTTCAAGCACTGACTACTACTCATCATTGGAATTTATCGGACCAGCTCACAATTCAAGACTTCTAACAGGATTGATGCAGTTTTAGTTTTCTAGAATTCTATTTTAGACTTCTAGAATTCATTTTCGACTTACTCAAAACACTGCAAAAAGTAGAAAACAAAAAGCCATTTGCATAACCCTGCATATGCACACAAATCCCCCTAAAAATCAGAAAGCTTCTCTTTGTGGGAGTGCCCGAAAAGATATTGTACGGTTACGTACAAGGTTGAGCTGGCACTTTCATGTACAACACAGTACTTTTCCGGCGACAATTCGGCAGCCATTATTCAGAGCAAATTTGCAGGGCTTCCTGTCAATTTGGCGCTAGCCAAATTCTTAAACTCAGTTGTTGGGCAGTTTATGCAGACTCAGCAATACCATAAGACGGCACTTTCATTTAAAAGGCAAAAGTTAACGAATAAGATTTGTGGCGTGTGCCGCCGGAAAAGGTCTTCTACGTGGCATCTTTCCAGAGCAGCAACAGCCAGCAGGCGGCTTAATTTCACCCTCCCCTCTTCCTGTGCATGCTGACGTGTATCAATTTGAGTTGTCAGAGAATTGGTTGCCGTCAGTTTTTGGGTAACTTTCCAGACGCGGCTTTTGCATAAAAGGTTCTCCTCGAATTATGTTAGGTTCACTTCATCCCGTCAAGTCACCACTAAAAGTCTCTTGCTGTGTTGGAGTGCTTGCTCCATTTTCTCGATCTGGTGTAATTTGTGTCAACACTCATCAGTCAACTGTCACCACTCGTCAAGCGTCTTCAGTCATCTTCTCCGTCACCTTGTTTCATCTTAGTTTGGCGGTTAGTTAGTTTAGTTCTTCTGATAAGTGTCAATGGCAGCAAGTCGTGTCAGTTCTGTAGAAAGAGCGTCTGTCCTAAGAGATGCAATAAACACTTATTTATTTTAGTTTAAAAATGATAACCACTCGTGTCCGACTCTTTACTTATCTGTCCATAGATGGACTTTGGGCGTGGTAGGGTTAACATAGGTACTCACCAGACTTTAATCCTTTTTCACCAATCGTCCACTGGTTGTTCTCCTCTGGAACTAGTTTTCGTCCCTACACCTGGGGGCTCCTCAGCAGCACCACGATGTGACCTTTGGAAGTCTTTACTTATCTGTGCAAATTTATCAGTGCGACATTTTAACAGTTTCGACATAGCGAATCTCAATGGCAGTGAACCCAATGGTCGGTTGGTAAACGAACTCTTGGTATCGCTGGTATTTCCGCTTCACTTCCAGAGTGCTGTTCAATTATTTTTATGTCCAGAGTGCTTTATTTCGTGCTTGTCGGTTCGGCCAAATATGGGTGTCTCAGCCAACAGTATTTCGAGATAAGTGGTAAAGATTCGTGCTGGCGAATCACATGGTAGTCAGTTGTCCGTGTTCGCTGATTGGCCCAGATATTGGCCTGAACTTGCATGACACATGGGAACCAATTGCAGTGAGAAATGTCAGATTGAGTTCTTCCCCTGTCCCGACCATTTCCCGTTGTAAGTACGTGGCACACATGACCATATTCCCGTACAAGTCGGAGATCCTACTCCCGTACAATATTCAATGCAGATGAAATATCTGAGATTGCAAGCTTCAAAATCTGTTGTTCCAATTTTTTGCTGAACAGAATGGCATCTCCAGGATGACCTTATCAGTTATCACCATGCGTGAGTGCCCCTGGGAACTCATTCCTAACAACAGCCCCACTCCACCAGAACAAGCACGTTTTCGTCCGTCGTGTTCGTCCGGTGTTTTCCAAAGCATGTGGACTCATTTTCCACAGCCATCCTTTTTCTGTGAATAGGCTTTGCGTTCCTGTGGATGCACTACATTTCTGTGAGGAGCACTTCAACAGTGTTGTTTATTGGGGAAAGGAATCACAGAATCTACCTATGGTGTACCAGGGTGGGTTTTCAGGTTTTTACATTGCAAGCGATTCAACATCACTGCTAACCTCATTTTTCTGCAGTTGTAACGATAAGAACAAGTGCGAAACCTCAAGTAGGTGTTGTATGGTAATTTGCCAATTTTCTTCTCCATCTTTCTTTCCTTTTTCAAACAATTTTGCCGCGGGCAATTTCATCAAAGTTACTTTGTGACGTAAAAAGAGATAAACTCTTGCTCCGACTAGCTTTTTCTTTGAGAACTCCTTATCTCAGGGTGAAAAGATGGCGTTAGCTCACTTCTGGTTTGTATACTTTAAGTTAGGCCTAGTTAGGTAGATACCTCACAAAAAAACTGCGGGCTTCATCGAGACCTCTATACGATATTCTACTGTTTTTCTATGATCGGCTTGAACACGATGGACCAGGATCAGGATCACCTCGAACAATTTGATTTACCAGCACCTTCGGATATCTTCTTGATTTTGATTTATTTGGTTCACTCACTAGTGTTTTTGGAAAAATACAGCTTTCTGTCTCTCAGTGTCCCGCTGCGAGCTCTCAATTAATTTAGACAAAATATGTAGGATATCCACAAGATTAGGTGAACAGAATTTGCAACAGAGGTGAGCTAACTCAAATTTTCCATTATCTCTGGGTTACGACATCCCTCCAGCTTTCAAGAACGAAGGCAGTTTTGAAACAAACGCCTCCTGGGCTAATTTTAATGAACTGACTGGTTTTACACAACAATTTTTAGACTATGGAGCAGATAACATCTTATAAACTCTGGCAAAATTTCATGGCATCAAGCAAAATATAAAAAGGGCAACGGCCTTTAAAGACAAATTTTAACACTCAGACATTCCGCACACACACAACAATAAACAAGAAGAACAGATTAAAAAACCCCCGAGAGCCGGCATACTAAACTATGACTAGACATTACCTACCTTACTACCTGCGTGAATGCATTCTCTATCAGGACCT
>JASGXE010007098.1:0-30185 GCA_030068105.1 Sinentomon sp. SZTP_YWyxl
AACTGTTAACCCCCCACCAGAAGGAAATTCCATCACATTTATTGCAGTCGAATCACTTAGAAGCAAAAGGTCACAAGTCCATACTGTGCCGATTAGGAGAGTTTGGTGGAATGTTATCGACATCGTGCTGGCGTGCAGGAAGAGACCCGTGTAAACGGAAGACCTCCCACATGCAGGGAAAAGAGAAGATGTTATTCGCATGTGACATCTTTCTTTTTCATTGCAAACTGCAAATTCCCTTGTGGTCAGCACGATATTCGCCAGCCATTGCTTCTTTCAACGATAAAATTCAAACTGCAATGCACTTTTTTGGGGTTGTCAAGTGATTTTTGGGAAACCCTGTATATGGACCACGGCTTTATGATTCTTACCAGCCGATTCAACTGTTCGCGATATCATTGCCAACCAAAACATGACCGCAATAAATTGCTCTCAGTAACACATGAATATGTGCATGGGTGCAAAGTGCCACTGTGCAAAGTGAGAATCAGAAACGACCTTTTTTCCTGTGAAGGCCATCCAGGTGCACACGTTGTTCCACGTCGTTCTCACTCAGGGTGTATGGGCTAATCCACCAATTTCATTTGGTGTGGGATGTCTTTCATTGGAAAACCCATTTGCTGTGATAATTTCGTCAGTTTGGACATCAGATTGAAAGATTTCCCATTCCCCGTTTTACATCATGAGAACCACAGTAATATCACACTTTTCTGGTTGGTATAAGTGCACAGAGTGCTTGATAAAACATCTATTTTTCCCAGCTTTTCGGTCTGACACACACAACAGAAGGGTCCAAAAGGAGTAAAATGGGAGGATTCCGCGGATTCTCACCAAACTTAACCCAAGTTAACCAAACCTACCCTTAACATAACCCTAACCCAACCCTTAACACAACCCTTAACCTTTTAACTAACCTTAACATTCTCTTACCCTCTTTTTACCCACCCCTATTTCGTCTGGGAGTATTCAAGGAATTTTCAGACGTTATAAAAAATAAATGTTTGGCCTTGGTTTTTTTAATCGTTTTCATTGTGTCATTCAGCCGCTGGGGGGAACTGAAAAGACAGACTGCAGTTTCACCAAAACCTATGGCGCGCTATACCTCTCTCCCACCCGTACGGAAAGTGACAAAGCACGAAAAAAAGAAAAGACCATTTCCGCTCTTTGCCGCGTTGAGCTTGACGTTCCGTTCCTGTCACTCTTTCCTGCCAATCAGAGGTACCCATGTAGGGGAAGGTGGGGCAAACCCGGCACTTTTTTTCTTTTGTATCATAATTTTTCCCCTGGCGAATTTTTTAGAAAACCATTTATTCCACCAAAGAGAGTGTACTTTTGGCTAATTGTTGCACATTTTCGAATGCGTAGTACGCTCAATAGAATTAGAGTGATCGATTAAACAGAGCAACCTCGAGTGTCCGATTTTACCCCACACTCGGGCCAAAACCAGATGGAGTGTGGGGCAAATCCGGACAAGAGCGGGGTAAAACCTGATGATCACAGTAAATTTGATTTATTTTCTGAAAAAGAACACCAGAGTTTGACATTTGCACTAAACGGAAACCATTTTATGTAAGATATTGTAAAAACTCTCAATATTAGCGAATTTGACATATTTCAGATTCAAAGTTGGGAACAAGTGAAAAGATATGGCATTAAAAATGCCTTAAAATTGGCCTGATTTTCAAGACTGTTTGAATGATTGGGATGTTTTTGTATTGGATCAGTTGTTGTCGTGACCATAAAAACAAAATATGTAAAGTTCCCCAGGTTGCAAACTATTCCTACACAGTCCAAAAACAGAATAGAACAGAGTTGCGAACAATCTGGCAAAAATTCAGAACTTAAAATGGGCAAAGTCGTTTATACGGGGGACATTATCTCTTAGCAGTTAGAAAATATCTCTTGAAAATAGCTGTATAGGTAGGTAGGTAGGTAGGGGCCTACTCTAAGGTTAGGCAAGGTTGCGTCAGCTTAGGTTTAGAGTACCTACCTACTGGCAATTTCTGAAAAAGTTTCCCCATTGCTATGAGATGGTGTCCACCGTATTAACGACTTAACACCTTCAAAGAAAATGAATTTATGAAGGAAAGAAAATTTCTTTTGCCAACTGTCAATTGGCAACTTTTAAGGCTGTGACTTAAAAAGCGGAAATGTAAAAAAAAGTTTTAAGATTGGCATGGTTGACCCTTCCGAAAAGTTTATACGCATTTGCTAATTCAGCGGAACAATTTAAAACTTAAAAAGGGAAATGAAACTCTAAATATTGGCAACTTTCAAGGCTGACAAAAAATTGGCCGCAAAATAAAACACAGAAATGTTAAAAATTCTTTTAAAATTGGCCAGTCAAGCCTTGCAAAAAGTTCAGACACATTTAGGTCCTGACACAAGGAAGGTCTAACAAAATGAGTCTATCAGCCTCAGGCCTCGTCTTCAATGAAACAGCTATCACACACAAGCGCAGTCTCGTGGGAACTCTCATAACCCGTGCACGCTTCATGAGCCCATTCAGGACATTTGGAGCACTTGATGCAGTCTTCTGTAGGTGGATCAGTGTAATTTTTTCCCCGCATACCAAACAGAAGCGTAGAAGTGAAGTGAAGAAGTGAAGAATAACCAACAATGGGGCAAAACCAGATGCGCCGTCTGACTTTGCCCCGCTCACGACTTCAAAGCGGAAAAATATTTAAATTTGGAAACAGCGCAGAGCCCATTCAAAATGGTCACTCATATTGAAAATAGAGTGTTTTGAGAACGCAATGTGAAATGGGGAAACTTTCAACTCATCGATAAGTGCTATAAAACTGAAACTTCACACACCACAAATTTTCGAAAAAACAGGTTTTTTCACCACAAAACAACGACAACGCATCAAAAAAACTGCAGGAACCTCGTAAAGCAGCAGCTCGGCACCTCCTCCAGCACATCAAACCATGCAATGTTGCCAAATAATCGTCTTTTACCGTCTTTTTTCGAATCCGGTTTTGCCCCGATATCCGGGTTTGCCCCACCTTCCCACAGCCAGCATAACAATGCCAAGTTGCATAAAAATATGCTGCGTTCCGTGTGCACAACAAAACTTGGCCATTTGTTTAGCCTTTTTGAATCGATTTTTGGAAAAAGGGCACAATTCCATATCATGATGTTCTGAGATAATCGAAAAAAACATTGCCATTTTTTCCATTTCAGCCAGACGTTAAAATTGTTAAGGTAATTATACAGACCTATGTGCGCAGGGTTTTAGTTGGTGGAATTCAAGATTGCAAGACTTGCCGAGTCTTGCTGGTTTTGATGCCAATGTGCAGGAATTGTGCCCTTTTTGCAAAAAACAGGTTTTTACAGAACGTTTTTTTCATATTTGGTGTCAGTAACTATAGTAAGACTGCCGTATCTCGGAAAATACGAATGATATGAATCAGAGCACCCAAGGTTTTGCCTTAGCCCCCTTCCAGGATATTCTCCGAAGAAAACAACCAGATTTCAGGTCATTGTGGTGAAAATTAAGTGGGATAGACACAGACGGTTTTTTTAAATATAACGGAGTGTGACATCAACGATTGTAAGGCCAAGAAAATGTGAATGTTTGTCTTTATTCGTCACCCGAAGTGCCATCAACTTCCTGAACATCATCATTTGTTGGCCATGACTCAATCGAATCATAAAAAATATATATACAGGGTGATTCAGCAGAGCCGCCCCAAAACTGAAACGTTTATATCTTCTAAACCTTTCTTCGGAGCATGTTGGTGCCAGCAAATGATTTGCTCGCCTTAGTTTGGGGTTTCATAAAATGTCGATGATTTTTTTCTCAGTCCACCCCCTCATGCCAATTCTTGAAGGGGTGGTTTCGGGTGGTCTCAATAACTCTTTGACCGTTCTTCGGAGATATGAGGTTTAAATTACAAAGTTGTAATGCCTGCACCTCCAAACCCGTTTGTGATGGTTTCATCCCCTCGCACCCCTCTGTTTTCTAATAAGGGTGGTTTTTTGCTGTGTCACTTCTGCCGGGCCAAATTAACCGGGAATTATCGCAAAATGTCAATGAAGTGATAAAAATGTGCTAATAAGTAAAAAAATTGGGGTGCGAGTCGGGGCGCTCGTTCCCCACGGGAAAAAGTAAAAATAAGAAGAACCAAACAACCCCTTTAATGAAGATCGCTGTAACTCCTTAACGGTTTGTCATGGAACTTTGTTTTAAATTGCAAAGTTGTTGCCCCTGCTCCACCGAAACCGATCGTGAAGTTTTCACCCCTCCGAAATATGCTTGTTACTTGCTGGGGATGGTTTTCCGAAAAACAACCCTCGTGTTTTGACCGTAAGGGGTGGACTTGGACAAAAGAAACCAGCATTTTTGAAAAGCGCAATCGATGGCGATACAATCACTTGCCAGCAGCAAGTTTCTCTGACAAGTATGTCGCGAGAAACGAATATCTCAATTTGAGGCGGCTCTACTGAATCACCCTGTATTATTGATGCACATTTTTATTCAAAGCAAAAGATCAGACACACTGCTGCCTCGGAAACACAAAAAAGCAAACCATTCTCGAAAGGAACCAAAAGAACAGAACCGACACGCAGAGAGCTTCACAGCATTTCTGATGCTGACAACGCCCTGACCAGGGATAGTGAGAGCAGAATATCTTTTCTGATGAAATGTGGGTCGGGCATGCATCCACGCTTGTACAAACAACACGCCAGCAAATGACCAAGATCAATTACCTAATCATGAATAAAGAGACCGAAAATATTCAACCAATGAAAACATTCAAATCGCTCATGTGAACTGCCTGTTTTTGGCAAGAAGGGCACAATTCCATGGAATAGTGCCCTTTTTACGCCAATCGTATTTTTCCCGCAACCTTTTCTGGCCAACGGATTGTTGGAATGGTGCCTGTTTTGCAGCAATCGACGAGGCCACGAATTGGGAAGAAAATGGCTGCAACAACTCAAAACAGCCAAAAAGTGGAATTGTGCCCTTCTTCCAAAAATCGATTCTTGATGGTGCATGATGTCTACGAATAAATTATAATTTTAGAGGGTTCGGAAACCTATTGTTATGACTACGTGGAAATATACGAAGGTGATTCGACCACAAACGGAAGGAAGTTGGGCAAATTCTGTGGATCCACCGCCCCACCTCCAATCACAGCCTACGGAAGCGTCAGCATCTACTTTCACACCGATGGCAGTGTGTTACAAAGTGGGTTTCGATTGACGTATGAAGTTGGAGGTTAGTGATGTGATCGATTACCCATATGCTTTACTTTTTTTTTGAAATGAAAGCTTTTTGTTTCACAGTCAGGCACTCGCATGGCAACCTCTTGCAATGGATGTTTATTCACACGAACAAAATGATTTTTTCGCCATTATGCAATCCTCGTATCTTCAGTTACCTCCTTCTCCTTTTAGGAGTAATCCTTTAGGAGTAACATCCTTTTATATTGTGGGCGTCAAGTCAACCGTTTCCAAGCATATCTTGGGCACTTCAGAGAAGTTTCGAGTAACTGCCTGGACACCTGCAGTGAGAATGGTCACCTACTTTGTTCAAAAAAAAAAAATAAACCGTAAATTTCACCAATCAATGAAGCTACGGAATGCGGAATGGCATTGACGTCTTTCCAATTGGTACATTCTCTGCTCAGCTGGTGCCAAATGCTGACAGCACAAATTCCACTAAACTGCTTAATTGTCAGCCTAAAAATACGATCACAAATGAAGCGCAGTTGGTTTTGGTGTTTCTCTCCGCAGCTGCTGGTGTTTTTATGCAAATTTGGGCATATACGCAGATTACATAACTCATTCCTTAAAACTAACTCGTTCCTTAGCTGGAATCTGGAAGCATGGGAGATCAGTTTGCATTCAACATTTTTCCGATGTTGAAAAAACGAACATTTCACAGAACTCGAAGAGAGAAAAGTAGATCACAATTTTGTTGTGAATGGTCCCCATTTGCGACATTTGGATAAATCTTTCAAACATCGCCGAAGGTTTATGTAAAGAGGAATGCTGAATTCGCTGGAGTCGCCAGATTTAACAAAATATAACTAAACAAGGCTGAAATTTTGTTAATTTTATTCATTGACGTAGGTTTTCTTTTCATATCGAAACTTTATTGACCAAAAACATTAATCGTGACCTAATAGCATGCACAACCATGTCATGTAACAAAATACATAATGAGGTGAGGGTAGAGTCATGGGTGTATTAACGTGAGTTCAAGAAAAGGCAATTGTAATGACTTCATCGTCCAATTAATGTTTCGAAATCCATCTTTTCAGATTGCGGAGGCGACGTCACTCTTCCGGCTGTTCTCAATTATAACATGACATCACTGCACATTCTGAATTGTACCTGGGTGGCTGAAGCACCTCAAGGAAAAGTGGTCATGGTCAAGTTAGTCGAATAGAATGTCGAATGTCTGTCTGTCCATTTTTGTCCGTTCTGATATGTTTTGCTGAAACTGAAAAATGATCCTGAACAAACTGCGTCAATTGTTGCATGCAACCACTGATGCAATTGGTGGGAAATGCACTGAAAATGACTGGCACATCAAAAGAAGTCGCAACAGTTTCTTGAGTTTTTTTTTTATTTGATTGAAGCGAACAAATCTTGTCTTTTCTAGAGGCGAAATATGGCGAATTTCATTCAAGATCCAAGTCTTCTGCAGAAGACAAAACAGTGGCCAGGATACAATAGCGTTTGGCGTAAAATTATTGATTTTCACTTTTTGGGTGATTCATTTGACTCAAAGACTTGCATTATGCCAAGGCAATATCAGTGTCGGCAGAACAGAGACTGTTCGAAAAGGTTTGCGAAGCACGCCGTTCCTTCTAGGCTTTTCCACCTTTTCATCTGTATGAACTGTGACAAAACTGAACGATTACTTCCACGATTTTCATGGAGCTCTTTCGACAATGGAGACGGTGGTCTGGTTCTCGCGTTAACAGTCCTGAATTAGGCTAACATTTATGACAATCATGACATTGATTAGTCGTTGCTGCACTTGCACTTAATTTGCATTTGATTGGATTTAGAGGGGACGGGAGGCCAATGAAGGCCATTCTTTTAACAATTTCTGCATTGATCAGGCAGGCCAGTAGTTTAAGTTCAGATGCATTCGAAATTCTGATTTGAAACGCACCAATATGCGGAACAATATCTGCGATCAGATATCAGAGTATTTGGAAAAAGGGATGAGAAACGCCATTTGATATAATTAATATTGGAACATTTTTATTTTTAAAAGAGAAATGATGCTTTTTATGCAATTAACTTTCAATACTTTTGTCTAGTAATAGGCTAATGGACCATTGTA
The DNA here is from genome assembly GCA_030068105.1 of Sinentomon sp. SZTP_YWyxl. Classification (NCBI taxonomy): domain Eukaryota; kingdom Metazoa; phylum Arthropoda; class Protura; order Sinentomata; family Sinentomidae; genus Sinentomon; species Sinentomon sp. SZTP_YWyxl. The sequence goes on from JASGXE010007098.1 coordinate 7,313, forward strand.
CGAATGCAAATTGAAATCTTCCGCAGGTTGAAAGAGGTTGGCTTCCACAGTGAAGCATGCCATCTAAAGTTCTTCGATGGAAATACAACCAACGAAAATGCAAGCATTGGAAACATGTGCTACCATGGTACCAAACGGAGTTTGAAGAGTTCAGATAGGAAAATGACCATTTGGTTCCATTTGGTACCATCCGAATTGGACGAGTTCTCAAGAGGACAATTCCCCAACTCTACATACTTTGAAATTGCACTGGAGTCCAGTTACGGTGAGCCTTTATAACACTCTCTGCTCCTTTTGTCTATAGCACTGCTTGTCCTCTCCTTTGACCCCCAGCTAGGAGTTCAATGGGGAGCACGGATCCATCCATCACCAGATCCTTTGACGCCCTCCTTACAAATGAGATCAGAAATTCGTATTTGCAACGTATAGACAGATATTCCCCAAGAAAGCCCGTTACGACTCAAAGTGCATTTGGGTATTAGGGAATCACAGAGCCTTTCCGCTCACGATCTTGCGAGGACGAAAGGATCGAAAGCAATAGAGAGAGGCACTTTTGAAAAGCATTGAAAAGCATTGCTGTTGCGAGAATCCCAATGCGCATGGAAACGATGGTGCGAACCAAAGCACACAATGATATCATAATGCGTTGCCTCTGGAACTTTCTTTTCATTCTTGTGCGCACACATGCAGTGGAAAGAAAAACGCAATACATTGCAACGAGGTCCAAAAAGAAAAGATAAATTCATTTGTTTCAATTTTAGTTTCAAATTGAGAAAGCGTTTAGTTTTCTTAAAATCGGCTCGGCGAAATTTCGTCACACAACGATCTTAAAATTTCACAAATTGTCTAAAATGTGTACAGAGCCACAATTTTTGTTGAATGAGTGACATGTTTTCCCAGGAAGGATTACAAGTCACTTCTTCATAATAATTTATAATTTGCTTGAACATCGTTCTTGGGACGACTGAGTGGATTGACATCGATTTGCAACAACCGTATTTGGGAAGTCCACAACGGAAAATTAACATGCCGAGTAAATCAGTCATGTGTCCGTCACCTTCCCTGTTATCACTTTCTCTGGATTGTCTGCCAGACATCCGTAATTCTCTCTCTATAGCTGCGCCCTGTGTCCTTCAGTGCTTGTTTCTTTGCTCTTTTTCCACTCAGGCAAAGAATCAGGCTGTGGCGGAAAGTACAATGTAACTTCGGACAAGAGTATTACGATAAAATCGTTGGATAATGATGGTGACGGTAAATACGAACCAAATCTGTCATGCGATTGGCTTTTCAACACTTCTGCCGATCTGGTTTTGCGAATTCAATTCCTTTCGTTGGACGTTGAAAACGGATCGAAACCTCATCATGCCTGCCCGTACGATTATATCGAGGTTCGTGGGTCTGGGCCCTTCTGTGTTGCCTATCATCACGAGGCTGAAATATTGTTGTAACAATCACTCATAAAAGATAGAATGTGTTTCAAACACTGGTGCGCCCTTTATGTGGAAAGATCTGGTGAAATTGCGGGAAAATGAATCCACACCTTCATGCCTGCTGCCGTTGTCTGATGCCGTTGCCATGTCATGAAGCTGCCGTTGTGATGCCAGGGTTAGGTACCTAGGTACATTTCCTATCTTTCTGGGTCATGTGCATGGTACTTGTGAGCATTCTCTGTTTCGTTTCAGTGTTTGTTTGTAGGTACCCTTTTAAAGTTCAAACCAAAGTCAAACATTATTTTCTTGGCTTCCATGAATTTATTCAACAATTGAGAAAATCGATGAAATCAATCCGAAGCGAGAAGTGGTTCCTGGTTTCACTGGAATATTGAGACAAATTCAATCACGAACTAACCGGATCATGGACAAAACCACAAGACACTGACACTAGCCGGAACTGGGGAAGGCGAGCAATCTGTGCAAAATGCAACCTGCGGAACCTGCCTGTTTGTGGTAACGCAGGGCACCGGCAATGCAGCAACACCGATTTTACAAAATGGTACCAAAAGATCAGTAAAAGGAGTGGATTAAACAGATTTTACACGGCGGGATATCGGAGAAATTAAACAAATTCATCTGTGGAAAATTTGTTGTCCTGCTTTTTCTGATCATCAAAAATCCAGTGTTGGATCATCCGAACAGCATTTTGATCATCCTGAACGTTCTTGATCAAACGATGATAATTGTTTAAAATTAAATTAAAACGCATTATCCCAATTACGAATGTGATGAAACTGGCTTGAGTCAGAAACTGACATTTGTTAAAGAGAATGCCTTTCCGATCGTTTCAAATTTCTCTCTCCCTATTATAAATCAATTTATGGCTCATCTGGCTCGTGAATTTGATTGAAAACGTTTTTTTAAAATCAAAGCCTTTTTGAAAAACTCTGTGTAACAAATTGCAGTTGAAGGACGGGTTCGGACCATTCGACGACGAAGCCACTTCAAAGACCAATGCGGCTCCGATTGCTATCTACTGTGGAACAGGGATACTTCCTGTTGCTCTGTCTGTTAACAACGTCATGTGGGTTGAATTTGTTACAGACGAGACAGAAAATAGGCGAGGATTTGTAGGCAAATCATATCGGCTATTTTCCAGGTTAGTCGTTCACGAATAAAGAGTTCTTACTGCATATATTCAATTTTTCTAAAATGGACTTACCGTAGACATTTGTTTGAAAATGTAAAATGATATGCTTTTTAAATTTTCACCACACAATGCTCAAGGTGTTTCAGCCATGATCAAACACTCAAAGCAAGCTCCGATTGCTATCTACTGTGGAACAGGGATACTTCCTGTTGCTCTGTCTGTTAACAACGTCATGTGGGTTGAATTTGTTACAGACGAGACAGAAAATAGGCGAGGATTTGAGGCAATCATATCGGCTATTCCAGGTTAGTCGTTCACGAATAGAGTTCTTACTCAATTTCAATTATTTTTAAAATGGACTTACACGTTGTTAGTATATGATTGTTTTTTTTTCACCACACAATGACACGTTTTCAACCAGATCAAACACCAGCAACTCTTGCCTTTATCGCCTTTACTTCCTCTGGCTGCCCTCCCATTGGAGAAGCACACGGTGCTTCGCATCATTTATGAAAGATTTTATGTTTGCAGTTTACAGAGGTCACTAACTAGACCTATCTAGCGGATTTCGACAATACTCGTACGATGCAATGCTTGATGAGCGGCAAACGAAAACGAAAAAGGTTAGGTGTTGGAAGGAACAAACCGTCAGAATGAAATTTAAACAAAAATTCTCCGGGTTTAACATTAAATTTCTCAAAAAAAAAAAAAAGGGAAGGGGCTCAAATAAAACTTCAGAGTGTGAGGTTGGGAGCTTAGAAGCTCACGGCCTTTGCCTTGATACAAAGGGTGGAGAACCAAGGGGTCCAGGACCTTCCAGCTTTATGGATTGAATTTGCAGTCAAAAAGCCATCGACTCACCCTCGACAAGGAAAACCATAAATTTTCAAGGCTCACTGTGTTAAAAGATGAAAACGTTACACAGCAGGATGAAGGGAGCAAAACACGAACAATGACAGACAGATTAAAAGATGAAATCATCAGGGTAAAAAAACACTTTGCATTTTCCAATTAGATCGGTGGCTTATTTCCGGATTACTGAGCTCTAGTTGGTAGGTTTAAGCTACACGCCATTCCCAGTTCTCAAATCGAGATTGCAATGCCAAACAAAATATTTCAAACCACACTTTCTTGCTTGCCACTCCAGCAAGGCTTCGTGGAGACAACCAATGACCTCTGGGTTTACAAATGGCGCCGATAGTTCTCGACGAGTTTTCGGGCTTTTTGGGCGGAGTTTCAGTAGCAAATCATTTCATCGTAATGTTGGCGGCAATGACGGCTTGATTTCATATACCTGCATTCCGCTGTATGGATCTTTCAAGGTCGAGCTCCTGCGAGATGTCTCACGTCGTTGCCATAGCAGGAACTTTGGGAAGGAAGATATGGGGGAAAACCCTGTGATTTCCCATTTTAGCCAAATAAATTGGGCAAATCAGTAGCAGATTCCATATCATGAAAATCACCAAAGCGGAAAAGACAAAAGACATGCTGCTGGGACTGGACAGCAAGTAATTGTCGAATGAATCTGCGAATGTGAGAATTATTGAGAATGAAGAATTCGAGCTTCAGAATAGTTGGCTCAAATTTACAACAAATCTTCTGCCCTCTAAAACCTTCCAAGATAAATTTGAATTCCAACATATTTTTATGCCTGAGCTTGATTGTGTCCACAAGCAAAGTTCAAGATGTGGCCGCGATCATCGGAACAATTTCATCATACAAAATATCAAAAGCAAGTGTTGAAATTTGTTCTGAATGATTTGAAACTACACAAAATCAAGGAAACAAGTGCTTTCGTTCGAGGTGACGAAAGTTTGTGGAAAATTGGCTCATGTTGTTCCACACATGAAAATTCTGCCACACTTTTGTCCAAATAATCTTACCTATTTTTGTCAACGCAAAACTGGCAAAGTGAACAAAAAGGCGAAGTGCTGAACTAAATCTGAATGACAAGTTTGCTGCACAAACTCTCCCATGATAAACCCATAAAACCCATAAAGCAAGCAACTTTTTGCGGTACAATGTTTTGGCCAATTTTGGGATCCATAAATTCTTAGACGATGCAATTGTTTTCCAGCTCCTTGCGGTACCTCTCGCTATCTTTCGAGCAGATCTGATACACAGATCCTGACGTCACCAAACTACCCCAATAACTACCCTCCTAATCTGAGGTGTCATTGGAACATACTTGGCACCACCAATGCGTCGAGATACAACATGTCTTTCGTTCGTATTGTGGATTCAGATATCCAAAGTAGCACCGGATGCCTAAAGGATTCGCTACAAATTGTAAGTTTCATTTACGACTTGCTTCCTTGACGTCTCAGTGAAATTATGATTCGATTTGAAAGGTATTGATAGTTAATGCGCACTATCGTCTCTTTCCGAAACTGCTTGCATCCAGGCCATCTTCAACAGCAGGTTGAGTCCGAGCAAACTTCAAAAACGTTGGCTTTAGTCCAGTGAGCGGATATTGAGCAAAAGACAAAATGAATGAGAATACGAGTAGTAGCCAGAAAAGGTCGTCAACGGAGCCATAAAATAAAACAGTCGAAGATGAATCATGTTGAATATTGAATGAAACAAGGGTGAAGGTTTGATTGTTCGGGGTCCCTTCCTCGCCAACTTTGCACACAGCCGCAAGGGAACAACTTATTCTGCTGTATCTTGTCTCCATGCTGAGAGAATCATATTATCATGCCGATCTTTTAAAGAGGCTTGTCTTCTCTTGTCATGAGGCAACAGAACAGTGGTGATTACAGACAGCATTCCTCGTCAGCATTCAATCTTTTGAGCAACCGCGTTCTATTCGAATTATAAAATCAAATACTTTACCGACAATACTTTACCGACAATACCGACAATACAAATACTTTACCGACTTGCTCGATCACATGAGGTCTGCCTTCATTTCTGAGGAGTTTTTTCTTTCATTGGAATTTTTCCAAGTAAGTAACTACGTCCCTTTTTGACCATTTTGACAACAATAGAGATAGCTGAATATCATCTGAGCTATACGTGTCAGGGGCGGTCTGGAGGCTGATTTGCCAGGCGGGAAATTCACGCCAGGGGCAGCGTGGAATGGACGATCGTTGCGCGAAGCGCAACGGTGGGGGAGGGGTTCTGGGATGGGTTTTGGGAGGGGGGTGTCCCCTCCCCGTGGCGGGAGGGGACACCCCTCAAATGGTGCTCAGAGTGCACAATTTAAAAAAAACTGAGCTTTTTCCGAACCCGTCGTCAGGCAGGCTCGGATACCATACCATGCATCGGTGCTGAGCAAAAAAAAGACAAAAAATGGAGAAAACGTGAATTGTTAGCAATGTGGGACTGGCTCACTGCCGTGGCCACTGCCCGGAAGTGTATTTGATTAATCTATACGAATCGGCCATTTTATTTCCATCTACCTCCTTGCAAAAGTCTCCACCCATAAACAGTGGGAAAACGATTCTGATAAATTAAAACGATTTCGGTTTGGTTCAGGTTGGGGTATAGGTTGGATTGCTTGGGTTTAGCTTTGTTTTGCTTTTCCTGCCCATGCGTCAAATTGGCATATGGCCCGATTCGAGATTAATAAAAAAAATACGCTGACCGGAATGCACGGCGAAGAGACAGAAAAAGACGCAACCTCGTGGCACAGTTCTCGGGAAAACCTCAACGACTGTTCCAAGAGGGGAGTGATCAGGGGAATTTGGAGAAAACGAAAGAGAAATGCTTGTGATGTTGACTTCTTGCGCTTATTTTTCGCTTGGGATGATTCGATTTAGTCCACGTCCATGCTCGTCAGTCGCTCATGGGCATCTAAGGAGGACACAGGAGATGGCGGGTAATTTCTTGGGGCAAAGTGGCAACACATGGCAGGGGCAACGGTAGGGTTTCCCGTATCCCCGAACGGGCCAGACCGCCCCTGCTACGTGTGTTGGTTTGATGCTGCGTGCTCAAGTTGATCCTCCAATGCAAAAAACGTTGCTCAAATGCAAAACAGAGGAATTAAAACTAGAGTCTTATCTTTCACAGGGCGACATTTCCAAAGAATCTCTTTCACTGTATCAGTGACTTGAACGTGTGTGCCTTTTGGAATTCGGCATTTAGGTAAATTCTCCTTATTGTATGTCGTCTTCAGGTGACCAGAACCAGCCTGTACTATGCTGATCGCCACTGTGGATCGACTCTTCCCCAGGAGTTGATGTTGATCAATCAGGAAGGTGTTGACATCTTTTTCAACACTGACGCAACCGGATCGGGGAGGGGATTCAAGCTGGAATACTACACTGAGAATTGTAATTCAACCTATAACAGAGAACAGAGTATCATTCCTATGACTCGACACTCCGACTCAACGGAACCATTCGTTTGCGATATGAAGATTGACGCACCATCTGGCACAACGGTGTCCATCTTTATCGACAGCTACGCAACCGGATTCTGGGATCGAAAGAATTGTCCCAACAATGGCATCAAGGTAAACAATTATTGGTCAACCTGGAAGGAGGGATTCATCCATGTCGCACATTGACAGGACGTTTTTTTTTTCAATTTTTTTTGCAAATCAGGTGGGGAAATGGGCTCGGATTTAATACGAACCAGTTTAATAATTATTTTACTTGTCCCAACCAGCTCGGAGTGTAGCGGATATACGTTGTCACAGATCTGAAGCATGTAGGAAACAAGCACACTAAATTCGGATTTCAAATATCACGAATCCTGGAAAGTTTTTCAAAGAAATAAAATTCTTTTTTCCTGGATTTTTGTCCTTTCTTTAAGGTGGCGTCACATATAAGTGAAGCCATCTTTCGGATTTTTCTTCCGTTGCCGATAGATTTTTGTCTATGTTTTGTGTCAAAATTTGAGGAAGGTTTCATCAATCCAGGTTCCGTTGAGAAACAGGAACATTATTTTTCATCCTTGAGGAATATGTGGTCAACAATTTGAATTTGCTGAACGTCAATCAAAACTCCTGCTTGTCTTTATTGTTATCACAATTGCAATAAAACGAGATTTCGTTACGGACAGAGCGAATAACTGTTTAGTAGATACGTATGCAAAACGGGCTGACATGCATATGAATGAGATGATCGGAAATATTGCAAGGAGCGTGAATCAAACGGCGCGAGTTTGTATACGAGTATTATTTCGGCCTATTTTCGAATGTCTTTGAACCATCGTTGGAAATCTTTTCAGATCTATGATGGCCTTACCGGATCCGGCACACCTATTAAGACCATATGTTCAGCCTTGGATTTGGCACCAATATACACCACCACCAATCAGGCTCTGATTAGACTCTACAGTAGAAGAGGCGAACAGCATTATTTCGCTGCCAACTACATCTCCACAACGCAAGGTTTGTGATCAAGGCAGCTCAGCTGCTGATCATATCCGTCCGTTGGAATTTTATGTTTTGTAGTTATAGTGCCAATTTTTTTTGTCCAGCGTTTTGAAGAGGTCTCTGCATATCAATTGCTATCTGTTTTCAACATCACAGAATTCCTGCAGGAAATAAAGAAGCCAACCGATGAAAATGGTATTTTTCAGTATTTATGGTTTCTTGACATTTTTATTCTCTAATTTCGCTCATTTAGGTCACTTTTCCCAACGAAATGAGCCAACGCTGGACGCAATTGACAAATATTCATGTTTATTGTGGCAAGGTCTAATTGCACGGCATTTTCTCTCGAGAAGAAAAATTATGTTTTCGTTTCAGATTTCATTTCAACATCAACCAAACTCATTGCTAAGGCTTTTGTAAAAAATTGACAAACGCCTGGCGAAATGCCGGTTGACAAATAACGGGAATTCGCCGAACTTTTGTGGGCTCTTTCCATAAAGAGTGTCTCCCATAAGAAGAAAAAAAACTTTAATTTCCATTCCATGTGATTTATTGAGAGGACTTGTTGCGGTTCAGGAAATGAAGATATGGCATTGTTGCATTTTTTACGTTTATGGACACGTACCCCTTATTTTCGACACATGATCAAATCAAATCAAAATCACAATCAAACTCGACAGAAAGTTGTCTTTTCGTTCAGTTTTGCCTTGGTCAAACTCAAGCACATGATCAATTAAACTGAACTGCACAACTTGCTCCTTATTCCACTTGAGGATACACAGATTGTCGCCCAATTCTGCTTTGCATATAGCATTTTAGAATGAGAAGAACATCACTTCTATTCAGCATAATTTTCGTTTAAAAATTTCTGCGAATGCGGGTCAAGAAACGAACAAAAAGCCCATTGCTGAATTTTTGCATTGTTGTGGACAACGGTTGAACTCCCCTTCAAAAAAGGCTGTGTAAAATAGAATCAGGGAACGATCCGTATAAAATGAGGCAACTCTCAAGTGGGCTCATGCCTCTATTTTATAGACCATGGCCTCAGAGCGGTAACAGAATACCTGCATAATGATCGAAAAACACTGGTCGGAAATTGAGCACTGAACATAGAAATCAAAGTTTGCTGTTCAGTCACAGGAACAATAATGACTCCCAAAATTTTAGTGCTACATTGGTTCATGGCCTGCATTGGTTCATACTCTCAGGGGGATGTGGGTTAATATACATTTGAATGGAATAGGCAGTTTGAAGCATTCATTTGATAATGGGATGAAGAGTGTATGCCCATTCGTATTGCAGCGAAGCTTGTACTGGCAGGGCGTGAAGTCGACAAGGGTAGAGTCAAGAAAGGCTTCAAGTCATCATCTTCCCACCGGTACCAAACAATGAGTGAAGTTTCACATCTGCCCAGTTTCAATTCCATGTGGATGCTTGGCAAATTTCCAGCTCTTTTAAAATCAACTGACTTATTGATTTTATTAACCCTCTCTCTCTTCAGGTCGTGGCTGCGGTGGTAAAGTGAAACTACAATACAGCTATTTCAACTACTACATAACCAGCCCTGGTTTTCCGCACATGTTCAACAAGTCGTTGGACTGCACCTGGGAACTGGAGGTCTCGCACGGAAAGGGGATTCGCCTCGGATTTGAAAGTGAGTTTTGGTCTTTGCGTTTGTTTTCGTTTGTTCTCTGTCCTGTTCCTTTTAATTTCATTTTTTGTCAGTCGGTTAATTTTAATGGAAACCAAATAATTATTGCTGCCGTGAAAGGTAGCCGAATGTGCCACTTGAATGTTGTCTCTTGTACTTGCGCAAAACTTTCGAACCGAATTCACGTGCTCAAAGAGACGCGAACTGACTCAAATAGTTCCGGCGTCCATGCGAACAAGGAATGACTACGGACAGGGTGGGGTCCAGTAAAGTTCACAAAGGTCGAAAGAGGCCGGCGTCAATCGTTTCTGCATAGAAGAGCATCTTTACCTTGTTTATGACCGTTTGGAACATAGCTCGCAAATAGCTTAACTTAAAATCGATTTCAGAAATCCTCTTATATTTTTTTTTATTTTGTGAAAAGTGTACCTGACGAAAAACACTCCAATAATTGTTGAACTGCATCTTGAATCAATTTTTTGTCAAGGTCAGCTTTGTGTTTGCATTTCTTCGATTCGTGGTGGTTTTCATGCAGTTATTCCATAACTGCTTGGCATTTGTGTTATTCCATAAATCGGCTTTTGTTCCGACCTACGCTATTCCGATTCTATTCTATAATTTTGTTGTCGTTATTGATCTTTTCTTATCTTTGCACCAATCCATTCGTGTGTCCAGGTTTTAACTTGAATCCTGAATCCTGCAACAGCAACTATGTTGAATTATATCAGCTTGATATCCACAGCAGAGAGCAGGAATTGATTGGAAGATATTGTGGAACTGTAAGTTTTGAGAGCGACAAAAATTGCTTAGGTACAGTTACTGTTCCATCGTTCCAAGCCCATTGTTCTCTGCGTACCCACATGAGGCACAGCCTATGATTGATTATCATTATGCATGAAGAATAATATGGAAGCGGTATTTTTCTTTCAGCCCTTTTGCGCATTGGAACACACATTTCGTGTACACGTACCCAAAAAGAAATTCACTTATTATTTCCGTGTGTTCCTTTAGATATTTTCAACCTCAGCCAGTCATGCTTGCAAGTATTTTTCAGTAATTTCATCTGTGATGAATTTGACTGTCATTCCTTCAGGCAAAACGTTTCGCCTAGCATGGTTTTGCCCCAATCAAAAATTCTGCTCCAGCAAATTGTTGTCCGTTCAAACCAAAAGGCGGAGAAAAGCAATTTGTTATCCGTTATCTCTGTCAAATGTCACCGTTTGGCTTGAAAAACTTTCGGCAAATTTCCGTGATGCGGCAATATTTACCCGCTGCATAATAATTATTAGAAAAATGTGAAAGATATTTCAAAAAGCTAGATCCGTCAGAGCAGTTGCTGCTGCCGCATCAAGTCAAAACGCAGCTGAAAAAATAGCTTGATCGAATGATGTGGATGAGTGTAAAATTGGGTTAGTTATTGATTGGAGACAACGAGACAGGAAGTGCAATTTTGGGATGGGAATTTAAAAGAGGGGAAAGGCAAGCTTCCGCTTGAAAAAGTGTACCCTTCCCACTTCTAAGTCACTTTTTTATACTCCTACCACGTGGTCTGGTCGTCCAGGAAGTTAAACGAAAGATCATTGCCCTCGGAAATTGCATAAAGGTCTGTTGCTGTTTTGAAAATCATTTGAAAAACGCGGAGGTGTTTTCTCTTCGGTCAGATGAGATGCTGGTCCGGTGTGATTACTAAATTCAAGCTTTGGTTGAGTATTGCTTGCACTGTCCTCACTGAAAATGGATCTTCGCGACATTAAGCGCTGCTAATGGATTCTTGAGGGGTCTTTTGAGTTGAACTGTTTTGAGATGAGATCTATTCGTCTCATGACTGCTTTCATTAATTTTTTTCTCGCTCACTTCCAACTTCAACATTTCAGGATGAGATTGCCTCAACTACAGTAACGACAGGAGGAGCTATCATTCGTCACGTGAGCCAAAGAAATGCAGGTGAAGAAGGATGGAGGCTTACCTTTGAGTCAGTCAGCTTTGAGGAAGCCGGTATGACTTACTACTCGTACTTTGCCTACAGATCTTATGCATTCATTGGAAATAGCCATGCGAGGGCACAGAGGCTATACTCGTATGATGATGCAGTCCTAATGTTCCTATTTGAGTCCTAAAAAGAGTTCAAGTCCTGGTTTCTCAAATTATACGTACGTACTTAGTATCAAGGGAAAAAAGGATGGAATCAGGGCTTTTTGATACGAATAGTTGAATAGTTTGGTCAAGACACAGAGCCGCGAAAATCAACTTGATCACGATTGGACAAAGCGAGTTTGACCTTGCCATTTGGCACTGAATCACCCAGTGAATCAAGCGACTTCCGCCAAGTCATTTATACATCAGGGTGATTGTGAAGCGTACCCATGGCAATATTTATGAGAATCGTTCTCGACATCGAGATAAAAATCCACAGAAAATAAAACGGAAAATAATTGAAAAAAAATCCGGATTCTGAATTTGTGGCCCCCAAAAATGTCCCCAAAATGGCCCATGAAAAAAAAATAAAAGTTGCGATAAAGTTTAAAATTCACCAGTTTTGTTGCTCATGGAAGTGCAAACAAAAAGATAGGAGCGATATTTTATGTTTTTGAAAATGTCCTCGTGCAGATTTTATGGTCCCTTAAAGGTCCAAGAAACAAACAGAGCAAACTTTGTCCCATTTTGATGCCCATTTCTAGTTATTTCTGGGCCTTTCTGGTATAGAGCGCACAACATGCCTGCTCTATTTTATGAGGGAAAAAGCAGTCGCCAGTTTTACTCGACATAAATCAATCGTAGTAAGTTGCAATACATTTACAGTAGGTACTATTTTGATGGTACGTGATAAATACACGAAATCAATGCAGGTGCTACGCTTTTTCCCTGCAAGCACGCGGTAAATCACACACTGCACACTTTGCAAAATGAGAGAGACACGATGGCTTTATTTAAATACCACTTTATGTGCGATGACACTTTTCAGAGTTATCGATAATGAACTTCAGGGATTTTTAACTGGAAAACTTCCATACCCGGCATTGCAGAAAAGTCAGGAAAACGATAGAAGCAAGAAAGAATGGACATTCTTGAATCAATCAATGAATCAATCAATCAATTTTAATAACCACAAATACAATGTTTGGTCGTTTAATAATCATAACAACAACTATAACACAATTATTATGGCAACACAACAATTAGGCTATATTTCAAAATGCAGTTCAACGTTCTTTACAAAGGTATATCGTGACAGGTCAACCGGACAATAGGGTCTGGAAGAATATTCCACTCTTTAATTGTCCGTGGAAAATAGGAGCTTAAATGGATTTGTTCTGCATTGAGGCCGCAATAAACAACTGGAATTAGACTTGTAATATCTGTCGGGTACCGTGAAAGGAGATGGAACAGAGATAAACGGTGGACTTTTCGACGATGCTCAAGAAGAGGGAGTCCTATATTCTGCTTCAATTGCGTGACGCTAGTTGTACTAGCATACGAATTGCAGATAAAACGAGCGGCTCTGGACTTGACAGCTTCAAGCAGCAGTATATCCCCAACCTGATGAGGATCCACGCACTACACGCATATTCCAATATCGGCCATACAAGTGACTTTACTGCCAATAATTTAGCTCTGGTGGTGCAATGGGAAAACGTGCGCCTGACGAAGCCCAGAATTCCGTTTGCTTTGGCAGTGATGATTTCAATGTGGTTTCACCACTGCAAATTCTGATATGGTAACCCCCAGATATTTATAGCTCGAGTCGCACTCAAGCTCATTGTGATAGATGTTATACGCACATGCTGGAGCATGTTTAAAATGCAAAAAATGGTTGTCCAAACTTGACGCATCGAGGAATAAACGCATTTTTCTCAAAACCTTTTTTCCATGCTTGAAACAACCAATCACGGGAAACCACAGGAAACCACTCGAAAGCAGCGAGACACGGGAATGAAATTATACGAAACCAGCAAGATTCGAGAACGGACTCACCAGAAACTACCCGAAACCGACAAGGAAACCACAGACTCTAAACCAGAAAGACTCGAGAAAAAACCACCCGAAATCCCTTCAAAATGTGTTTCAAATCGAGATACCCACTCTCTGAAATGGCTCATTTTGCCGAATCTGACGTCGCTCAGGCTCGTTTAGTGCTCATTTGGACTAATCTAACCAATCACCCAGGCTCGTTTCTCCGAAAGACGTTCAGAGCGTGACTCGGGTTGAAATTCTGCTCCATCCCAAAGTGTTCACTTCAAGCTTCGGACGGATGCTCATTTGGCCTAATCTTTTCTCCCCATGCCTGCTTGATAGAAAACAGAACCGAATCCCAGAGGTGTTTTTCTCGGTTTATCATTCAAAACCATCCTCGATTGGCGAGAGGAAGCATAAAGTGGATACATAGAGTGGATGCTAATTTGGTCGAATCCCACTTTGACCGTTCATGTTTCATCTAAAACGGAATCAGTAGTTTGCCGTGTCAATTTTGGATGACTGCTCTGTTGGCGCTGCACCATCCTTAGGCAACTACAGGAAGCAGAGCAGATTCCAATTTAGCAAAATATCATTCGCCGTTTCATCGAAAACGGTGCCGAAGGCCTTGAGTACTGGCAAAGCGGGATTCGCCAACTCTAGCACGTATGCTTCTTTCGCCAATCCGGATTGGTGCCCAATGTTAACCCGTGTCACTCTCGGAGGCCATCGAATCGGCTGTCAACGAAACGGATCAAGGAAAAAAGTGGATTCGACCAAGTAAGCATCCTCCCAAACTATGCATACATTTGCTATACCCGGATGTGTCGAATGGACACCGAGAAACGTTTGGCAGGCTTTCCGTTCTGTCTTAAATCAAACGGTCCAGACAAAGTGAGATTCGGCCAAATTAGCATCCACTCGAAACGTGAGCTGGCCGCTCTGTGATGGGACCAAAATGTGGCAGAAACCACGCTTGTTCTGCTTGGATTCCGTTTTCTACCACAAAGGCTTCGGCGAAGTGAGAATCAACGCAGACAAGAATCTATTCTCTGTTTTTTTCGTGCGGTGGGGTGCGCTGAATCTGACCAGAGCATGGAAAAAGAGAAGCTTCCGCAGAATTGGAGTTGAACAACACGGACCCAATTGCTCCGCGGAATGGTGCGATCCAGCACTGCATCAATTAATTGCAGAACGGACGCTGTCCAGCACTGCATCAATAAATTTCGGGACGGAATGGTGCAGAACGTCGCCGGTGTGGCTCAGTGAGCCGTTGTTTCCATTTTCGATGAAACCGGCCAGAGAGAAGTTATGTTTCCACAAAAAGTCCACCCGAAGCTGCTCTGAGATGTGAGCCGAATTGTAGCATGGGCCACGCTCAGAAGGCTTCGAGTTCAGCTTTCGGCCAAGAGCAAGCCTGAGTGAATAGTGACTCAATCAAATGAGCAATTTCTGACAGTGGATATCAACTCTGGTCAGGGTTCTGCATTTGTACCAAATTGTGAGGGTTGATATCACAATTTGCAACAAATTCTGAATCTGGTTAAGATATGCGCAAATTATTGTGAGAATGGATGGGCATCATGATTTTCAGCAAATTCTGATGGGAGGGTCAATTTTTGTTGACCGAAGTCACTTTTTGCACGTCTATTTCCCCATAAATGCTGAGGTGGCTCAAGGTTTGTTGAAAATCGCAATTTTGCGTGATAACGACAGTTCCTTTTGGTTTCGTGATGGTTTCGGATCGCTCGCCCTTTTATCTCACTGGTTTCGTGAGCTTTCGGCTGGGTTGGATTGATTTGGGTGGTTTCGTCTAAGCATCCTGCTGGTTTCGAGTGGTCGGGGGCAGTTTTGCATGGTTTCGGGTGGTCACGTTCTCGTATCTTATTGGTTTTGTGTGGTTTTATCCCCGTGTCTTGCTGTTTTCTTGTGGTTTCTGGTGGTTTCGGATGGGTTCGACCAGTTTTACCTCATGCGGATCATTATTGGATGCGAAAGAGGTGTGTACTCGTAGATACTGCGGCAAACCATGACATGATTTGAATCAATAATTCAGTTTTGTGCAACGGTTCTTAAATCATTGATATTGAAAATACGAACTATCTGTTGTTTTCTTTCTTTTGTATATCTCAAATTTCAGGTGTTCTTCGGAAAACTCCCAGCTAACCACATATTGACGAAGTTCATGCAACCTGATGTCGGAAACCAAATAATTGTAATCAACGAGAATATGGCTTTCGGTTTTTTGATCGACCAGTTTTCAATATATTTATTTTCTTTTTTCTTGATGAAAACTATGTTGACAGCGAGATTTTTATTTCGATCATTTTTTGATCGATATTTTCACAATAAAGTTACAGGATGACACACACACATACGTAGTTAGTGTTCGGAAAATCAAATCACATACCATATTGGCTACTGGCTGGCATCATCTACCTTGTGCTCTGCTAAACGGGCTAAAGTCAGCTACCTGTCGCCCAAGCATTTGGCAGATGCTTTGGTGACATTTCCGTGTTGGGGGAGGGAGAGTGGAATGTTGGAAGACCCTTGAACGCAGATTCAGAAGAATACATGCAAACTTCGAAGATAGATGGATGCTTATTTTTCCAAACGGGAATTGAACCCGGAACAAAACTCCAAGATCGTTGTGTCGGTTTGCAAATGAAGGAAAAAGCAGGAAACGGAAGTGACAAGACACATAATTGGGGTTAAACTGCGGGTGGAGTGGCGTTTTCAAGTCCACCATTCCCTGCATTACAGTCTAACACCAATTACGTCGAACCAGCACTTGAAAATCCTCTCATTCATTCATAAAACTTGCGAATAAAGACAGCAACAATTCGCCAGCGCGTCCTTATAAAATTTTCTCGCTTTGTTGCAAAATCCATTCCAGAGAGTGAAGCGGAAAAGTTTTTTTTGCAAATCCGCGTGGTAAGGAAAGGGTTAACCATTTATGAATTTTCCCATTTGAGCAGTTTAGATTTTGCAAACCGTTTCAACGTCGCCTGGGTAATCCTCTGTTTCCTCTTTCTTTCTGCAGACAGTGACTCCGAAAACGTCAGATTGTAACAGAGCCAAAGAAAGTAAAAGACTTTTTACCTCGGAACAAATGACAAAAAAATCGAATTTTGTACAAATGGGTAATATCATGCCATCACTAATATACAAAAAGCGGCCGTATTATGTAATCATGATGTCTTTATTATGTTTTGTTTATGTTATCAGACGCGTCACAAGAGACTTCTATTTCAATGTGCCATCCAAATCGCTCTTCTGTGATATTTTTCTCTCTCTCTCTCTTTTGAACGACAATAAAAATGCAGTCACTACTTTGTATTGAAGCGTTTGTCTATTCCTGGCCACTTTTCATCTTTTTTTTTGTGAAAAACTCGAACACTCATGGTCTAGACAATTAAAAAAGCGCGTGTATTGCCTGATTTATTACTGAAATTCCCTCATGGCAATTTATCACGGGATCACACAAAGTTTGTGGGCCGTGTTGTTTGAGGCTTTTCATATTCAACAAATTTATACATGTTTTACAATGCCGCAAGGCAGACCTTATCAGCATGTGATTGACAAAAACAAATAATGAACGGAGTTCGGCGTGATTTACCTGGCCGCTTGGTGGAAGCAGCTTTGCATTCTTCGCTGTTTGGTTGAGTTTGTCGGGTCACATTTCGCTTCACTCTCGCCGCTTCATTGCTCCTGAAGTTCAGACTGCCTCGTGATAGTTCTTGTGTTTGGTGTTTCATCTGCCCGTTATGACGGGGTTAGTATTTGGTGTAATTAATGTTTTGTGCAAAGCTGTCGTAATATTGAACTTCCAGGTTTACATCATAGTTTTACACCTGTTTCACACCACAGTTTTACACTGAAATTCAGAAGTTTTTCAGAAATTCTTTGAAATCGGAAAACAAACATTGGCCGACACTCACTCATAAAAACATTCACATGCACAAGCCTTTCATTCAAAATCATTCCGATACACGATTCTCACTCATGATTGTATTCACGCACGACCTTGTTCATAAAATAAGGAAAAACAACAAGTTTTTTACCTACACAAGTGGTTTATTTACAAAAGTTTATTTACAAAAATGGTGTTTACAGATTGTGAATTTTCAGCCAACGCTTGATAAGCTGTTGAGGGTAGGTTTCTGAGGTATCTTCTTAAATTTGTCATCCGTTGGCGATGATCATGGTTTTTGGGTCATGAGCTGTGTTGAAATCATCTGAGTCACCGTTTGCCCAATCATCTGAGTCACCATTTTGACCTTAATCATTTCGTTCAGAGACAATATCAGTTCCATGCCTCGTAATCCTGGTTTTTGATCAGATAACCAATCAGAATTTCCTCAGTTGAGTTGAAAAATTCATAATCAGGTTCAGTGGAATGTGCACCAATCACATCCGAGAATTTTCAGATTCCCTGTCAATCTTTGCAGCCATGTAGAAATAGTTGAGAGTGTGCTGCGGGGAAGAGACAGAACTGCAACATTTTGGGCAGACCTATAGTTCAAGAAACCTTATAGGTCCAACTGAAGTAGAGGGTTTTGCCAAACAAGCATTTTCATGCTTTCTTTCAGTTTCTTGCCGGGGTTACACGCTTTTCATGGACCTTTTCCAAGCATCGACACTCACAACAAATTATCCTCATGGAAGCACAAACAGTGGATTCCGTAACAGAATGGTGCTGGGAGTTCACCAGCTAAGATAACTCATTGATTGCTTTTGTTTGATAGCCTTGAATATCATGTGAAGGTATACCTGCAACGGAACTCTGTAAAAGCCGGTGTTTCTGCACCTTGGGTGCTGGTTTGAAAATAGAAGAACTTTCCAATGAGCCTGCCACCGATTTGTTACTTTTACAGTTCAGTGAATTATCAGCTCAAGTGATCAGTTGCCAACCGACAGATCAAGACCGAACTATATCCGCCCTTTAGTATTCCCTTCCCCATCAAGTGTCCCCAACAAACTGTAAAGTGCTCCAATTTCCGTGTTAAATTTTATCACAGGAACGCATACGCATGCGTATGGGTATGCGTTCCTGTGAATTTCCATATTCCAAATTCTGCGCCGAACACGAACACCCATGTGCAAAACCAAAGGACAGCGAACTTGACTGATGATTGCAATTTTGCCAAGTTTAATAAAATAATAATCCATCTCTCAACATTTGCGCTCAGGTCATTTTAAACAGCCGTGTGTCTTTATCAATGAGTATTACAAAACCTTATCAATCAGAAAGTACAAAACCTCGTCGGAATGTGAAAACTGCAATGCAATGTTCCCGCAAATAAGTTTCTGCATACGTGAAAAAGCATTTGAACGCTTCAACAGGGGACGAAATCTTGACACAACACAACGTTCTTCCACGTCCCCTGAAAACAAACTACTATGCAACACACACAACCGCAAAAAACGCCGGTTGCATAACACTTAAAATAGTTAGGCGCGTCAAATAAAAGGCAGCATTAATAACTTCAAGCAATGATTTTTGCTCTTCACTAGGACCAGAGGGTGATCCAAAAGTGATCCCAAACAAGTGCTGTGATGCCGGGTTTCATGCCTGAGCCCCGCACATCTTTGAAGTTTCCTGGACAGAACCAAGCGATCACCCCACGGTGAAGGGGTATCATGAGTTAAAGATATGCGAGTGTCTGACTGATACCGTTCTCATGACCATGTGTTTCACTCTACCGGTGCCTTCAACAGATAAGAATTCGGCTAATCAAAACGCATGTCACAATCAGCATGGGCCCAAAATGATGGTTGAGGCGCCTTGCAAGTATTTTGCAGCTACAGTGACGATATACGTGTCATTTCAATAACTTTTTTTGATTGGAAAATTCTGGTGACGTTGGAACCCTCAGGAAATAAGCATGAGGCTGTTGACAGTGTGCAGAGGAGCACCGAGTGTGAATAATTTAGGTTTTTCAACATCGATTGAGTCGTGAAACTGAAGTGCGAAAGTGCAGAAGAAATAAAGTGCTCAAACACGAGAGTTGACGGTCATTCATGCAGTTCAATTTTCAACACGTTTTCAATTTTCAACACGCCGAACATAGACGACAACGTGCAGTGGTTTTTCAACGAGAAAGACCATTATCTGCCCCTCAGGGAATGACTTTGTGAGCTGGGTTTGTGAGCTGAGTGTTTGTGGTTTGTGAGCTGGGTTTGGAAGACATGAGCTTCTTCCTGACATGAAAATGGAGTAGCCAATATTTCACGAGTTCATTTTTTTCTGCGAGAAGTTTTAACATTTAAACCCATGTTTTATTTTTCTGTTTTGCATCATCTGGCGTGGTTCATTGCAAGTGCGTCCCTATAGAAATTTACGCCATTTATGATTTTGCTAAGAATTTTCACCTGTCATTTGTCGTTGCAACTAGAACGGAAGAAAACCTTTAACGTTACACTTACAGCTTGCACCATCGGGCGACTTGTTTCGTGTTGATGACAATGACAAATGCAGCTCTTGTTGCAGAGTACAACCGATGCATCTATTCTATCATCTATCATCTACAATCTATCATCATTTGAAAAACAACCACACAATGAGGGGTAGGTACCTTCCTATCTTGAAACAGACATTAGGCCCAGCAATTGATTTAAGAAACAGAAAGAAAAGCAAAACAAAATTCGCAAACAGAAGTTTCAGTGAAAATCATCACATATTAGAAAAGCAAACGATCATTATTGTTAAACTTTATTAAAGAAGTTCTGTAGAAGGAAGACGAAATAAAAGGATGTCCTCGATCAGTTGACATTTCCTCGATCAGTTGACATTTTCTTTCCACGATGTGATGATTTTCCCTGAAGCTTGCGTTTGCTGATTTTGAATTGAATGAACTCCCAAGTCTTTAAAACTATCAAAAACCTTTTTGATTTCCTCAAACAACGGAAGGGATGGACCATCCACAAAATCTGGCATGGATTTCCATGAGTGTATTTTGGTAGCGACCGTTCCGGTCCAACATACCAAAGCTTACGAATCCACACAATATGTTGAAGGGAAATGTTCCCAAAATGTCTTAAACTTCCCCAAAAGTAATGATGTCAGCGAAAATCATTTTTTCTGCCAAAGTATTCGTGTGGGTTTCTTCCAACGATGATACCATCAATCAGTGAGTGATTGAGTTTGACATCCGCAAAAACCCTTTGAGTAAGTTTTTCACAGATCTAGTTGCTTGTGTGATCGCGGGTGCTTCACATATCGGGTTACTTTCCACACATCGAGTTGCATCGGGTTTCTCTCGGACATGCGAAGTGAACACAAATCTCGTTTACACAAAGTAAACGAGATTCAAGAAAACAATTTAAATTATTATTCATGAAATGATGAAAGCACCGCGCAGATCGCGTATTTCTGCGCATTTCTGATTCGCGCATTTCTCATTCTGATTTTGATTTTGAAAAAAGATTCATGTCGACGCATCTTCGAAACGATGCTCCGTTTTCAGGAAGAACTCTCGAGTTCGATCATACTGAATTTTCCGACGAATTTTCCCTTGAGCTTGCTGTTCAAGTCTCCGAAAATCGCAATCCATAGGGAATGCATTTCTCAATTTTCAGCTTATGAGATGCACTAAGCATTTTTTCAAAGCCTCCACTCAGCGAGTTGCAATCGCGTTTTTTGACTGGAAAAACCACTGAAACTTTCTCTCAAAACGTGATCGATGTCAATGTCCACTCAACATCCTCATTCATCTGAGAACCTCTTTCCCGCATCTAATCAACGGATTCCCAGAGATATAAGTAGCACAAGTGAATTGATTTTTCTGTGACGTTTCTTGGTCAATTATAGAAATATTTGCATCTGTTCGCCGTTTTGTGCTACTGGGTCATTCATTCTGCAATTCTGTTGCAGCACATTCACCGTTTACTGCCTTGATTTCTCAATTGATTTGAACTGAATGAAAAACGATATTTTCGTAAACTAGATGGTCCGCCAAAAGTCCCTCAACTCAAATTTCGTTTCACCCGCTAACAATATCCAGAGGCGTCTCGCCATCTTGATCTACTTTCTGTTTCAGAAATCATCTTTGGCATGGAGGGCGATTTTTATAGAGCAAAGAGAACAATAAATGGACCACTTGACAGCACTACAATTACAGTGTCGAGAAAATACAACCAAATAGGGTTAAAGGTTACAAATAGAATTTGGTTAATGTAGTTTATACGGGGGGACTATGCAAAACGGGGGGACAATGCAGCTCAACAAACCGGACAATTCAACTCAATGTGCCGTCGTGCCGGACAATTCAACTCTTATGGCGGACAATCCAGCTCAACGAACCGGACAATCCAACTCAGAGCCACACAGCCTCCGTACAGGGTGGTCACCAAATTCATTTCAAAATCATCATAGTCAATTTATTTAGTTTCGGCCATGTGTCTAAACAGGCACAGAATTTAGTCAGATTCAAAAAAAGTCAATTTGAAGAATTTAACCTAACCTAACCTAACCGTTGGCTTTGGAGTTTGATGGCCCGACATTCCTTTTACGATATCATCATTTTTCCTGTTTTACCTTTTACCATCCTTTCACCTCTTGTACAATTATCTGTTGCATTTTTTATACCGTTTATTTTTTTACTGATTTCAGATAGAATAGGTTTGGTTAGGTTAGGTTAGGTTAGGTTAGGTCAGGTTATGTTAAATTCTTCAAATTGATTTTTTTTTAATCTAACTAAATTCTTTGCCTGTTTAGACATATGGCCGAAACTAAATAAATTGACTGTGATGATTTTGAAATGAATTTGGTGACCACCCTGTACGGAGGCTGTGCGGCTCTGAGTTGGATAGTCCGGTTCGTTCAGCGGGATTATCCGGTTCGTTGAGCTGGATTGTCCGCCATATTGAGTTGAATTGTCCGGCGCGGCGGCATATTGAGTTGAATTGTCCGGTGTGTTGAGTTGCATTGTCCCCCCGTTTTGCATAGTCCCCCCGTATAAACTTCATAACCCTAGAATTTAAAGGTATAGAATAAAAAAGGTTACCAGGTACCTAAATCTCGCAAATCCCATTGACTCGAAGGGGTCAGACCAGGCTTTTCAATCACTCCTGACGGTCCAGCATGCTGATCAGTCTGAGCATATGTTTGGTGTGGAAGGAAAACAAGAAGATTTCTCAGAACGAGAACCAACAAAACAGGAATACTTAGAGTTGACACGCTTTTTTCCCAGCGTTCCGCCAATATTTAGGTAATTATTGACACTGTCATATTTGAATTACATAGATATAGGAAGTGAAACAAACATACCGACCAAGAAGCATCCATCAGTGGAAGGAGAACAAAAATGACAATCTTTCCCCTTGTTTCATCTCGGATAAGAAAATGTTTTAGAAAAAAG